>JAIPMN010030293.1:0-19882 GCA_020650975.1 Apostichopus californicus
TATTTATATTTATATTTATATTTATATTTATATTTATATTTATATTTATATTTATATATACAAAGATAAAAAAGACAGGGTCACTGAAAATGTATTCATTTTAATAGGGAACTAGAAGCTTCAGAAGTGATTTGCCACAAAATCTACAAAATTTAGACTATATAAGTAGTTTTCACATGGCCAGCATAATATTTGGAAGATGATCAAATTGCTGGAGTGTCTATTCCCTGCCGCCTTTCTAGCGATTGGTAATCTTTCAAAGGAGCTGTTTTGAGAATGTAAGTAGCTTAGTATTGAAGCATATATGACTGAGCTTAACTCCAAATAGATACAACATTTCAAGAGAATTTCTTTTTTGTGAATAATGTGTATCCGAAAATTATTAATATCCATACTGAAAATTCAATCCGACTTCGACATTAACTCACTTCATCTTGATAAGCAATTCCAAATTGAGATAAAACTCAGTACCTGAATAAGAATAAACATTCCTGTTGGATAGAAACAAGTCAATATTTAAAACACGAAGAGAACATGCAAGGATATCTTAGTTCCGTAAAATATAATAAAACAAACATAAAAAAGAAACCTACAAAAACATAAAACTTTATTCCATTTTATAAATTAGGAGCATAACGTGCTGTCCTTTTTATGTCTGTGGTGTGACAGAATTGGTATACATCATGATATTTCACACACTGTATTATTTATAGGGCTTAGATCGCAGAGGATGAGAACTATAGAGAGAACAAAGTAATTCACTTCAACTTTATTATCTGAGCAGTAAACAATTATTTCAAATAAACATAACATTTCTAAATGAAGTTATACTCTGCTATACTAAACTCGTTTACTTTGTACAATTTGCAATTTGTGTCCAAATGTATGCTTCTTTCTTCACAGAAAGAGTAACATATTTAGTCTTCATATTATCGCATATCTAAGAATTATATTTTCTTTTCTCCGTTTGAGGTATCAGCATACTTAAGTTTTCATAAAGCCCATTTGTAATAGTCAATATTTAGTTAATTTAGTAAACCGCAAATGTTCTATTGATGTTATTTCAAGCGTGACAACAACAACATTTGAAACAATCAACATACCTGTGAGTGAAGAAGTACAATATGAATCTCCAGACGATATGGTTGGTGGTAAGTTCTGTTTCCCTTGTAAAACCTGCTGATTTATCATTTCCGTACTATCAAAGTTGTGGGAAGGTCGATTATAACTATAATTCATTGTAACAAAACTCAATTATTAATAAGAAAACTATTGTAATAAAGAATGATTGTTAAATATGTGTTGTAAATTAAAGTGTACTAGACATATCGAGGGTTGGGTTGGGGTCCAGATTCTTCAATATTAACAATCGTTAAGACATTGGGTGCAAGATAAGTCACTGAGTTTGAGGACGTTTATCTACAAGTTCCAAGGCCATTTACCGTTATATGACTTCGGTAGGATGTATGGGTATACTAGTGGCCTTTAAACAAGTATCGAGTAATATGCAATATTAGTCACTTCCCAGTCTATGCACAGAATCATCAAAGAGACTGTGGGACTTCTTCCTAATAAATGTTAAAAAAGAAAATGTTAAACTAACTCTGGAGGTGAAACTGAATTTCTCTTACAACCCCTTCCCTTCCTCTATATTGATTTTCCCGATGAAATAGGGCATGACTCCTGGTTGCACAGTACGCAAGGTAATGTGGGTTGTGACTGCCGTCCCTATGCAAATAAAATGACAATATAAGGAACGAAAACAACTAATACTTGGACAGCTCCGACAAGCAGTGTTTAATCATGAGGTCAATGCTTGGACTACCGTTCTCTTCATAATATTCTGTACTCTTTTCATGTTCTCTTTAAACTTCATTGACTATGAGAAGAAACGGTTTGTCCCCAGGGCTCCTCCAGTGTATCAGAAACAGCAGCGATTGCTATATCAGTTATGAGATCGAATCTAGATGAGACGTCCAACTTACTGCCCACTTACCTTAAACGTTGTACATTTTTAAGCAAGATGATAAGGTTGAAAGGTTTAGCAGGTTATCTACAACACATTTAAATGTTGAAAACAACACATTATTGGTGTACACATTAACTGCAAGGTAGAGGGGGGGGGGGGGAATTTCAGAGTTTACCAGACTGTGGCGGGTTTTTAATGTAAGGGCCAGCAGTGAATGAATGGTTTTATATTTTACCGATCTGAAGTGGAAACCCAGAGATATATTTTGTGTTATTGCAGATAGCTCAGCACACGAATACTGGCTTCAAATCAGATTGCTGGCTGCACATTTCAGACATAAATTGAAGCACAGAAATGTAGTAGAAATTGTGGCGGCTGACCCAGTACAAAGTGAGCAATACATTGCTTTATATAGTTTATATGAAGTATGCACCTGTCACTGATATTTGCTCTATCAAAAGTCTTTTTGTTATTTGATTTATGCTTGAAAACAATTTGCATTGCTCGATATAAATATTCTTGTTCCACTTTCTATGATCCAAGCACTGTAGTTCCGTACTACATTTACACGGAATACATCACAAATGGTACTTTCAGAGATGTCCTTTGTAAAGCGAAATACGACGATGTCTATTCCAAGACAATATACATGCAGGAATTAAGTAGATCCGCTCAAACATCCGATACCCTACGGATTGGATCATTTTTATTGGAACCTCTGAAGGCCCTATTCTTTCTTGAATCAATGGACGTCCTATTCTTTCTTGAATCAATGGACCTGAGTAACAGTGGTATATGGTACCAATTAATTTAAATTAAGATCGTTCTTACGTCGCTTCGAACTTCCAACTGTTTTGTAACATATCTAACCCTAAGATTGCAGGATGAGCTATCAATAACAAAACAAGTCAATAACGCCATGTCAGTGTACTCCTATATTAATTAAAAGGCCTAAGCACTTAAAGACACTTATAGACACTTATATACAATTTAATTTTACAGTGTGATCACCCTGCTATTTGTACAAGAAAGGTTCTTTTAACACCTAACATGGTGTGCAAACTGTACGACTTCAACTTGCGATCAGCTACCAAGAAAATGCTCTCAAATATCAAGTTTGAGGTGAGGAAAAAACTGTTTTGGTTTAAGTTGTCTTTGTTAAGTTTTGTAAAATGCTACAATGATCTAAAAGTCCTTTCAAGTGTTATATAACAGTACTGCAATATTTAACATGGATTACAGATCTCTCCTCCAGGAAATTTAGACCAATTTGACTTATGACCTACGTTAATCTTTGACCTCCATCCTTAAAAGGATTGTCTGCTAGCCCTAAAAAGTTACCTTAAAAAAAAGGATAAATGATTTTCCAAACATGTTGTCAAAGTATGAGAACTTTAATGTTGCGTTTGACAGAGAAACGATTTTTAATCGTTAAGTATGGACATTTCAAATATGATTTGAACAGTAACGAACGTGACGTCATCTTCGCAAATGCAGATTGCGACATAACCAACGCTCCGAACAGTACCTACAGTAATCACAACAAAAACCGCGTTTGTTTACAGATTAATTTCTTCCTTAATTTTCGGTTAAATTTCTTATAAATTTGATATGTTTTTAAAAACTCCTTAAGCCGCCATATATGTATTAGATCGGTGGTTTCGTGGTCTTTGTGTAACACAAGAGTTTGAACAGCAGACTCTTCGTTGTTAACATTGCGATGATTAGCTCCAATGCGAAGAATGTTTGCATGTATAGGCTACTCTAACGTTTACAATCGGACAGTTCTGCGAAGCCTAGGCTTCTCGGTACATTCCGCAAAGTTTCATCTTTCGGTGTTCCAAATACTATTCAAGTTTCCTTTTACTGTAAAAGTTGATTCGTAAAGTTTATTTCAGCGATATCGAAGAACAGTTTATGAACTGTGGTTTTGAGTGTGAGAGTGTATTATGAGCAACGCTTTGTACGTATACCAACTGGGCATGGTTGGATGTATACGTTCGCGATATGTACGTAATATACAATAGGCAATCACATGTGTGTGTACACACAAGAGTGTATTTGCTGCCAAAAAAAAAGTGCTAACGTCAAGTCGCTTGTTTTGCCTATTTGCCTGCACTACGTCAATCACCAAATTGATGCGTTCGAACAAACGGTGCTTTTGGTGAGAAACTGGTGAATTTGAGAACCAGATTTCTACAAGAAGAAAACGTCAAATGGGGACAATTTTCACATGGTTAGAAAGAAAAAAATAAGAACTATAAGGACATTGTATCAAAATCTTCCACCAGACAATTCCTTACGCAACCACATAATAACTATCATCAACTTTGTCCCATTATTGGAAAAGTTGCCATTGTTAAAACACTCGGTTTTTCACAGTTGGTTTATCTCTTTCAAATTCTTCCAAATCCCCCACATGAATTTATTAAATAACTAGATGCCATTATTTTTCGTTTCATTTGGAGTGGGAAACCCGAAAAAAATTCGCCGTTCCTCTATGATTGGTACTATAAGTTCAGGTGGACTAAAAGTCACACATACTAAATATTTTATTCATAGCCATACGTGTACCTGGGTGAACAGATATAACGACAGTAGCGATAACTTCTGGAAACTGTTTGTCGATTTTCGTTGAAAATGTACGGTAAATCCCTTTTGTTTAACTGTAATTATAAAATAGACGACACTCATATTAATAACTCATAATAATATTAATTTATGACGTCTGCTAGGCATGGTCATTGCACTCTTTTATTACGCCTAATTCCAATCATGGTGAACAAATAATTTGAAACAATTAATATATTAAAATTAACAATAGGATGGTATTTTGCAACTCAATGTTCCAATAAAGGGATAAGGCAGGTGAAACATTTGTTTGACAATGACAATCGTCCATTGTCAATACTGCGTTTCAAAGATAAATATAGATTAGATTATTGTCCATTTTCTGTTTACTAGGGAATTATTTCCTATATCCCTATTGAGCATGGAAGGATGGACTGGTGAAGGTTAACGAGGATATTTTTAATAGCTTTAGTGATTATCCCTAGTTTATTCCCTCTGTTAGTACTCCTCCTGCGACTGTAGCCAAAAGTAATCCTTATTTCAATATCATAGCCACCCAATGGGAGATTTCAAGAGGCAATATTTCCAATTTCGCTTCCTCCATCGCATTATTGAACAAACCACTATCGCCAAAAAATAGGGCACATCGATAACCCGCGATGTCACTTTTGTGGTCGCTATGATGAGACCCTGTTACATCTGTTTTGGGATTGCCCTATCATATCGATCTTCATTTTAGATGACCACGCTTTAGTGAAAACATTAAAAACACGGAAATGAGATGTGTCGATTTTTTACATCAGTTAAAATTTGCTATTAAACTTGAGAAAGAACTCAAGCAAAGAGGAAAAGTTTTTATTTCTTACGAGCAGTTAAAGACTCATTTAGTAATTGCACTATACTGTTCAGTTAATTACGATGCATCATTGTTTTCATATGTACTAATCATTACTAGTAAAAGATTTTTGACCTTATTCTATTCAAAAATGTTCGAATTGGCACAATTATGTTACCAAAAAGATACCAAGCGTGGTAAAAAAAAAAAGTCCCATTATTCTCCACAGACCTTGTGGTCTAATGTTTTTCCAAACATACTGACAAGCAGGTCATGACAAAAAACTTTCGGGGTATTGACCTATGACGTCACCAATCATACAGACACGATTTTCATGGCCAGGGACCTACCCACCAAGTTTGAAGTGTACGGTGTACATTGTACGGGGAGTTTGCAAGTTTTTTTTTAAACAATTTAGGCCTATTTGACCTTTGACCTCAATGCACTCTCGAATCAACCCTAAAAACCAAATTATGTCTTATTTTAGCATTCTTCTCATCATTCTCTACATACGTGTGTTTTGATGCTGATTGACAAGCAGAAGATGGCTAAATACCAATTGTTAGTTTTCTTGACCTTTAACCTATGACAACATCTATCACACAGGAACGAGTTTACACGATCAAGCACCTACCACTTAAAATGCCAATTGAATGTTTTATAAATTATCATTATATGTTCATTATTGTTGTGACAAGCATTGTTGTGACTACATGTATGTGTTCACTTTTTAGGAAAATCTTCGTCTTCCATGGTTTGCCCGGAGACCATTTTCAAGAAACATTATGACCGAGAAAGTGATGTTTGTTTGTTTTTTGCCGTTTTCATCGGAGAGATATTTTTGCTCAGGGTAAACGTTTTCAATACTTAATTTGAATTAAACTTTTTGAACGCAATATACATAAAGATATCTCTATATCCAAATTTAATCTCTCTTAGTTAAGTCTAATCCATGTCTTTGTTCAATTCATTTTCAATATTAAGATGAATTGCAAACTACTCTTACCGTTGAACAAAAGTATTAATAATATTCGCCATTCTCTTAAAGGATTATTTTTTTCATTTGGTTTACTTTTCTTACGCCGTGTGCAATGCATATACTCTAAATGCATGCATTAAATGAAATTGTACTTGTAATGTTTATTTTTTACTTTAAGGTGCTTCTCCGTTTGATGGATTAGATATTATGAAGTTTGCTGCTCAGCCCGATGCTTTACCAGTTCTCGCAATGCCTAATTTATGTTCAGTTTCTCTGTGATATAGGTTCTATTAGGTTTTTGGTTTGTTACTATTGGACTGTTGAATAATACTATATATTACTAAATATGAAAAATATACCTCAGATGCTAAAATTCCAGTTTGGATAATATCATATACTAAATATTGTTTACATTTATTTATTCTTAAGAGCAAATTTTGATATAGAAAACATTTTAACGTTAGGAATAAAAGTCACGCTGGAAATACATTACGATGCATCAACTGAACTATTTGAACACTCACTGACATTTGCTATATAAATGTACAATGCAATAATACATTCTCTGTAATATTGTATTAAATTCAGATACGCAATTATGACGTCTTGCTTGAAGGTGGATGCTGCAGATCGAATTAGCCTCACAGCGTTGAAGACGAAGCTATTTCAGCTAATAGAAAATATGTAGTGAAAGTTATAAATACAATCTACCGTTCCGAAATTCAAGGCGCTAATGACATAAATACTTTCTTCGGGGGGGGGGGGGTGGGAACACATCTGATGAAACGATGAGAGGAACAGAATATATGGGATTGGATGAAATGGATTATTCGATGGATTTATTTTTAAATATCGTTTCTGTTAGTTTTCACAACAGTTTAGTCGTGGTAAAAAATTACACTTTTGTGTACAAAGGAGGTTAATTTGTCACTGTTAGATGTATTTTTTGTCTTCACGTTTCCTTGTTCATACACACTGTCGATTATATAAGTCGATTATATTCATTTATTTTTATTTTTAAGTTTAGAGTAGGAGTATATGTCAGAAGATATGCTAAATTACCGCAACGCGGTCTAAAGTGGTCGATATTCAGGTAAGATTCACATCTCCGAGCTACCGGAAGTTATTCCATAGGCATATTGCTACAATATTACATGCAACACTTATGTCATACATGCGAGCACAACAAAGGCTATATAAATAAAAAAAAAGAAAAAAGTTTGTACTTGTCATTTGTTATGACCTCAAGTGGCATCAATCTGCTTGTATCAAGTCGTTTGAACATGTAAATACAAATTCAACACATGCGCAGTTATCTGATTGTGTGATAAATATGTATAAGATGGAATAATTGTTGTATTTGCTCAATTTATTCAATCAATGCAAAAATCGTTGACTATGTTAGAACAGTTGTTTGAACAATATGCACAAGACAGTAATTCTGAAAAAAAGTACAAAGCGCAATATTGTATTAACTATTGTTACGTTGCGGTGCTACGACTCAATTAGTTCAGGGCTCGGTTATTAAATAAGTAGAATTAACAGGAGATAAAGAGAAACAGATATAAGTGTAGACTATAAGCTTTTTTCGTTCTGAGATGAAATTGTTGCTGGAGTGCAGATCCAGAACAGTGTATCTGAAGTACACTCTCTGAAGTCTGGAATGCTAGTCTATTGCATACTAAAAAACTACATTATCTAAGCCATTACTAACCTCTCTGTGACATAAACTCTTGGTCACAAATTATTTTACTTATAATTACTAATGCACATAGGAGAGGGCTATGAATAAACACATTTGTTTACACATGAGAGGCAACAGGTTGGCATCTGTGGTTAAGCATGAATAGTTCATGGAATTATCACAAAGGGGGCTTGTACGACTTTGATGTGAGCGAGGGGTGAATACACTCTGGAACAGGAAGTAAGTAGTTACTCTTAAGACAAAGAGGCATGGAAGCACATGTTTAAATTAATATGATGGGGATATAACTACATACTACATTACATCCCTTTTAGAATGTTACTGAAGACTTGAACTGAAGTGAAATTGTACAACAAGAAAAGAAAAGTAAAACGGTATAACGCAATAACGAATACGAGGCGGGAAACGAAAACAACATATACATGTAAAGATGGATGTGTACAAGAAGTATAACATAGTAAACACAATCGTTAGCAAAAACTCTCTAACCTTGCTGTGAAAGGTAAAACATGAATTGTTCATCCATAAAATTACACCACGATGGTATATTTTTACAATAACCGAGAAAGTTGGTGCGCTTTGGGCTACCGTGAAGGCTACCATAAAGGCAAGTACAGAATATTTAACATCAGTTATAACTTTAACTTCACATACAACCTACATTTCTCATGGATGAACCAGCAGTTCTTCGCGAAAATATACCAATTTTAAAGCCATTAGCTTGTATAACAAGTCTTGTCCAAATTTCATATTGTAGAATAACCTGTAGATTAACCTAACATCTCAAAATGATACGAGCAAGTTCAACATAACAGTGCAACATAACAGTTTCAACCGAACCACTTTAACGTTGAAACCTCTATGATTTCTTCATGTTCTCTGAATGAGAAAACAACTGAGATAAGATCCTCTTGGGATTACCTCGAATTTGAACTTTCAGTTTCAAGTAAAGTATCAATGATGTCATTATTTCTAGAATAGCGATCAACATTCCACCAAAATGTGTGTGTGGAGTGATCGCTATCAGAAGTACAAAGAGAAAGAAGGCATTGTAAATGTCCTGCTAAATAACGTGCACGAATGATTTCAAATCCTTGGAAATTGACATTTTAGAAAACTATTGTTCCGGTCTATATCTTTCTGATTCAATGGAACAGGACCTGCCAGATTTTTGTTAACCTCTCTACATTAAACATAAGGGGTAAGATCAATTGGGGTACCTTTGTTATACACAGAACATCTTTGGGAGGGATTGTCCTAAGTTGTTTCTATCGCATTTTCTCAGGCATTAGGGCATGAAGAGAATCTTTGTACGACCACTTTTCAAGGCGTCTTTTAACTTCTGTAATGTAACAGTATTATCTCCACCTTGCCGTTTCTGTAAAACCTTTTTGAGGTTGTTGATGGTCGGTATATTTTGTTTCTCATTCGACGCAATGTAAATATCACGGTTTTAGTCTACCAAAATGAAAAACACCATGTAATACTTCTCCATTGAGGGTCGACAACAGCTAGTGAGTACGATGTAAAACTTGATATATTACCAAAGGACCGCACCATTCTGCATTTATATTCCTGGAGTTGGAATGTACAGCAGGAGAGGAGGGCTTATATAAATAAACTAATTGTCCGAAAGTGTACATAGGGCTTTTAGTAAGCTCGTTTTTTTTATTAGTATAGTAAGTTTTTATTTCGTCGGTTGCGACTCTAGTTTTGCACTTTTCCGTTGTCTGGATAAATGAAAGTTATTTACGGTGTGCTAAGGGGTTCCCTAACTGGGGTGCATGAACCCCCAGGGGTGCGTGAGTCCATCCCAGGGGAGTTCGTGAGACGTTTCTGAAAGTAAAAACTAGAGTACTTTTTGTTGAACCGAAATCTGATATATCATATTATTTAGTAATGTACAAAAGTCGTACCTATCAACAAACCCCTTTTGCGTTCCATACGCATATGTTGACATATTAGTATTACCGTAGCGTACATGTGATAAATAACTGAATTATGAAACAGACATAGGCCGCATGACTTTGGTGAAGTTGGTGTTTGCATGACAGTACAATAATACACTATGAATTTGATCTTTTACGAAGCATTGTTATGCGTATTATAGTATAATAATGACTCAGATCGTGTCTCGAAAAGTTGGGGGTTCGTGGACAAATTTGACATCCACAGGTGGTTCATGAGGGGATAAAGATAGGGAAACCCTGGTCTAGACGATCTTCGTATTCGTTGTCCCATAATATTGATGCATATAACAATAGCTACATCTGTAAAATTGAACCAGGTAGGTAAGAAACACTTAAATCACTAAATGGAGAAAATTTTACATTTTGTACTTAATATCATGTTATCAACTCGATTGGATGAATATTAACTAGAAAATAGAGATTTAAGTTATACGGTATTTACAATATCGATAGAATAAAATATTAAAATAAAAACACAAAAATGATTGAGCTATGAGCAAGGTGTATCCGTCGATAATGTCGGTTTTGGTCATTAATGAGTATTTGACTTCCATTACCAATTTTGTATGTCAAAACATGCTTTTAATTTTTATGATATTATGACCCCTTGACATATTTTGAAGTTTAAATAACCCGGCTTTTAAGTATATGTTTATCTACCATAAGAACTACCAATATGTAACAAGATTAAAAGATAACACCGGAGTATGAAAATATGAAGACACAAATTGCCAGGTATTCGTCAAGACGCAAAACAAATTTCAATCAACAATCCTCTATCGTGCTTTGGCAATATTCGTTCTTAAACACCTCTCACTATACACATATGCAGGGGCGTCAACCATGGGGGGGGGGGGGTGGTCGGGGTGAAGGAGACACGTTCCCATTTCACATACTTTCTGAGAGTGGGCACACAATATCAAATGTCCGCCTCCCACGAGGTTTAGTGATTGATTCCCGTAGGCGCTGTGATTATCAGGCTCAAAATAACTCGTGTACCTCATGAATGGAGTTCAAACATTGTGCTTTGAGATTAGTAGTTATAAATGTTTTATGATCATATGCTCAACAAGTCAACCCCCTATGAAAATATAAATACTCAACTGGGTTGAAATAAGAATGACGAAGTTCATTTATAGCGTAAGTTAAATGCGTAACAGCGCATAAACACCGCTGAGGCTATATGCTAAGCAAGCAGATAATGAGAGCCCGCAACATTCGCTAATCTCATTTACAGTATATTATTTTTATATTTTAAAGTATGTTGTACTATCACGTACAAGCAATATAACAGTACATGTAAATTATATTGTGCATTAATTTTGGTCATCAATGTCACTGATGATAGTTTTCAGTGTTTTTAAGATAATAATATATTTCATTGGAGCATTGCGATAGATAGATATATGGTGCTAAACTTGGGTGATAAACAGCTAATCATGTTGTTGTTATAACCATGTTACTTTTATACCTAAAGTTCTAGTCAGTAGTTATGTACAAATGTTCACAAAATATTAGTTTGTGTTTAAGTTAACTGATGCTAAATACAGGGCCGTAGCCTACGGGGTCAGATGGGCCGAGGGGAGCTGTCCCGTGAGATTTTCACGTTCTAAATGAAAGTAGGCCTACGATAATGTAAACGCCTGGACAGTAGGCGCTATTTCAGTTAGTTTTATCAAAATTATCATATAATTTCTATTGATTACATTGGTCAGTAGTGTGCAATCTCAAGATTGTAGGTACGTTTTGTAGGAAAGAACGCAAGTTTTTTTTTAACCACTCACCACGTATATGCACGATCGCAGATGTGATGACCATGGGTTTGGCTTGGTTGGAATAAAATTTAAACGTATAGAGCTCTTAAGAATTAACCTGCGTGAACAATGTGGCAGTCTAACGTGAAACTACGATTCATAAATATATTAAAAAAGTCGATATGTATTATATAAACCAATCAGTTTCATTCTTAGGCCCTTTATCAGAGTCCCAATCAGTGCCCCAACTAAGAATATTGATGTACAGTCCCCTACACGGCCCACCCACTCAGTTCATTGCCCCACCCCCCTCCCCACCCAGAAGGTCCCTTTTGGCGTGTAGACAAATACTAATAACACAAACCTAATCCCCATGCGGCTTCCAATAGCATATATACAAAGTGATTTGACCGAATAATTTATTTTCTAAGTTACATTTTTTTTTGAAGTGTAAATTTCTAAACATGAGATCTCAATTTTTTTTTTTTCGATGCAACTTATAAAGCATGGGAAGTGCCGTTAATGTTGATGTCGGAACTCCTAGTAAAAATGTCTTTAAAACGGACCTACTATATAAGCACATTAAGCAGCACTCTCTAATAGTTTGATGATACACGTTTCTATGTGTTCCCCAACAACCGCCTAGAGATTCTACCCAGGCTACGTCTATGAAGTATCTTCACTTTATAGGTATTTATGTTGCCTCTCCAATGAATGTGCTCAGATTCCCAGTAGTGCTTTTAAATTTACTTATGATATCATATATGTGCATATTGTAAACATCTGTATAACAATATGATTTTATTGTTATGTGCAAAGTTAAAGAATAATCACTTGTCGCATGAATTTTGTTAAAATATAGTCATGACTGACATTTCATTTCAGGGACCAAACTTAAACAAACTTGCGGATTTTTGGATGTATGTCCGCCCCTGGACCCCACAGGGCCACACCAGGGGCCCTAATGGGCACAAGGCGCTCTCGGGTGTGCCACGCGCACACTCCTACAATGTTATCCATGTTCAGTCATTTATGCCCCACCCCCCTTCCCCTTCACACTTTTCCATGAGGATTGATGCCCCTGCCTATATTAATGGAACAACCCCTTCATATCTCTAATTACTTAACAGTCAGCAGTTAGAGTTATCAAAAGAGGATAGATCGATGTTTATTGATTCTCTTTTAAAGTTTCATATGAGAAGGTTTTAGTAATAATACGATGGATCCACCAACATCATATACAGTTCGTTCAAGCTTGACTTTTGGAGTCTTTCCTGTTCACAAAGTAACTCGAATCGTTTGACCTAAGATGACCTCCACATAAACAATATGTGTCGTATGCTCTCTGGAGTGATTTACACGTTCGTAGTAGGAAGTTCATCAAATATTCGCTGTTTGAAGTGTTCGTTTTTACACAGATCCGAATCGGTTGATTTCAAACAACTATAGCAACGCTCACGAAGACTTTACAAACTCTATGTATTACTTAACTTCGTATCTTCCCGGTAGTTTGGGCATTCGTTCTGAGTACAGTAAATAGCAATTAAATTTCTGATTACATTTACAAGCCTTTTGGGAACGTTTCCTATTCCCATTTTCCTGTCTCTGGTTTGAATTTTGGTACTCTCAGGGTAATAGGCCATGTCTTGTCACATTTGTATACTGAACAAGTAGATAAAAGAGAAGCGGTATAAGTTAATAAACTGAATGTAACTGTTCTCTGCTATAACATATTAATTGAACAAAAGTAGAGAAGGTATATTGTTAGAAACTTGTGAACCAGGACCATACAAAGTTATGCACTTCATCGTGAACCTAAATAAACCTAACATTGATGCTGAGCTGGGTTAGTGCATATATTGAAAAGTTAGTGAGAAACATTTCATTAAACTTGAAAATAAGCCATAAATAAATGCAACGACACAACTTCCAATGTACATACATCATTGTTTCTGTATCTTGTTATTGTATGTTTTAAAACATAACATTAAGAATATCACTCACTTTTCATCTGCAATCCCTTCAAAGATGATTCCACTGTCTGTTTGGCTTTTTCTTTTAATTCGTCCGGTACCGAACATTTTACGAACCTTTAGTACAGATGATAAAGAAATAAAATATGAAATATTTAATATGTATAAACAAACAAAAGTCATAGTTTATCAACATAACAAACAATAACAATAATCACATTTTGTAAATGATTATTACGAGGTATTATCAAACATTCTTACTGTAGAATTTCTGGACATTGTCGGCTAGTAAGGCTGGTGATGATTGATGAGAATTGGTTTTCGTTGATGTTCATTTCCAGAAATATCAGGACTTTAAATGAGGGCAGTGTTACGTCTCTTATGAAGTCAATAGCACACTCTTCACTAAATGTCATTCTTTTCATATTTACCTGTTGGAAGACAATTAAACAGAAAGACGTTCAATTACGTTATATTCCATGTTGAATAACCCAAAGAACAAAATTCAATAATTACCACTTATTGAGGCATATCACATCAATGGGTGTCTTTACAGTAAATTGAAATGGATTTTAGTTAAAACAAATGATCAATCAAATTACAATACCGTATAGGATTTCAGGATATTTTATTTGTTTTTACATGATCAGGTCGTATAAAAAAAACGATATACAGAACTATCATTGTGTAGAGCAATATGTTAATTGGATCAAATGTTTAGGTGGGCAATCAGCCGGTTCATTAAACCAGCTTAGGGATCAGTTTTCGTCAAGTTGAATATATTATTGAACAAATATTCAAAATTAAATAAATCATATTGTTTTTAAATAAATTGAAACAGTTTCCACTACTTACATCACAAGAGTTGCAAGCATCGCAGAAATCTGCTAAAGCAACTCTGTGGTGTTTCCTGTCAAGATGCTGTATGTGAATCGTCGTATCTATACCAAAGAAACCCGTTCCTTTGCTCATTTCTTTGATAATTGTTTGCTTCTTCTTGAGATTACTCATTTCGTAAATACAGTCGATCAAATTGTTCCACATTTTCTGTTCATTCACAAGATATTGTATTGCTTTATCTAATCTAGCATGATTCATGCCAAACATAAACTGTAATAATCTGACCGTTGAATCGTCAGAGTTATGTTGTATATATTCATCTATCCACGCCCATTCTTTATCCCGTTGAGGCACATACTGAGCAGCTAAATATTCCTGAAAGAATTTATGATAAAACATGATTCCAGAATAGGACGAAAATTCCAATTCTTCTAAATGACTTCCTCCGCTTCCTACCTTCTTTGAATACTTGAGCAAACCTACAGCTAAGGCAAGTTGGGTATCTTTTTCACCAAGTTTACTGTTCCAATAGTCGCGTTTACTCAATGAACGGCCCATTTTGTTCTCAAATGCTATTTTACCAAGTCTGTTTTCAAGACTCTTAATATCTTTTTCAATGGACTTTGTATTAACTTTCTGCACGTAGCGGGATTCCAAACAATTAATCACTAATCGTATTATTGTTGTCAGTTTGTTAACATTCATTTCTTTATATTTCCCTGTTGGATCTAACATTCTGCATGTGATTATATGAATAATCATAATTAGCAGAAGGGGTGTTTCAGAAAAATTCTGAACAATTTCGTTTAATTCCATACATTCAGAAACCTTCATGGAAAGTATTTCTAAAGTATCACAAGCTACCGGGGTCTGCACGTCGTTTCGTGGAACGGTGTAATCTTTCTGCTCTGATTCTCCTTGCTTTATCAACTTTGTTTTTACCTTATTGTAACATCCTCCCTCTGTCACCGGCGGACTGTCGTTATTTGTCGTTTTTTCTTCAATCGTCTCTTGTTTTTTGGCATCCGATTTAGCTTGTGACTTAGAGCCTTTCATATTTGAATCGAGGATCAAAGATAACTGGGGTATTGCTTGTGAGTTTAAGTAATATTTGCAGGTTTTCTGAATATACTTATTGACTTGAGTATTACTGAAACCATTCAATTTTACTTTTGAATATGGTAGAGCAAATGAAGCTTGCATGTCATCAAATTCACGAGACGTTACCCAAACCTTAATGTTTTTAAACTTAAAAGTGTTTATTTGATTATCGAGTAAATTTGCGACCGTCAGATTAGCATCATTTTCACCCCCCTCTAGAAGGAGATTGACACGCTCTTCTTTATCATTAGAAGGTTTCTCGGGAGATGTTTTGGCACTAATCGTAGACATCGATAGCTCATCAAGTCCATCCAATAGTACTTGAAACTCAAAATTCAGAAATATTTCAATAATATCGTCCACCGTCAAGTCGATTCCAACAGGCATCATTTTCATGACAAGTTCGGAAAGTATCTTGGAGGGAACAACCTCTTTAAGGTGAATATATATTAGTATAGGTTCACTGGTTTGATTCTTTTTGCCAACTTTCGGATTTGTCATCTTTGAGACCCAATCGCTAACCAAGTGTTGAATGTAGGTTGTCTTCCCGTAACCTAAATCTGCTATAATAAAGACCCGATTAGTACTATCGTTATTAAACTCCGGTGTAGACAGAAAGTCGCTATCGTGATGACTGACGTCACCTTTCGCGTTAGTGACAATGCATCGGCACGTAGTGTAAAGGGCATGTATCGGTATTAGTCCACCCCATGGTAACGGCTTGATGAAGCCAAATTTCTCGTACTGCTTTATAAGAACATCCACTAACATATTTTTCCTCTCTAAAGAAAAACATAAAATATCAATGACTGCCAAGATTGTTCAACGTTATGGTATTATTAAAAGGTATGGTATCAATGAGAAAGGAATTTATAGTTTGCATTAAAACTTAATAATGACGTATTGATAATGCGCTATATTTTGTTACATGAATGTAATTCATTTCTTATAAATAAAAAATATCTTGTATTCATAATTTTATTCTAGCTATTAAATCCAATTGTTGCAATAATACAGAAGCAAACTTATTTTCTTTTTTTTTCCAGTTTTAAACATCGACTTGGAAATGCTTGTGTTTAGCTTATTCACACATGTTACTGAATGTGTAAACTTTTCTAAAGTTTATCTGAATTGCGCCATAGACCATAATAAGTATATTAAACCGAGATTTACCCCGTACTAGAAAATCGTCTTTGGTTATAACCGTAATTACGTCGAGCATTCGAGTGAAGTCTTCTTGCTTTGGAATAATAAAGTTGAAGATGAAAATGATATCGTACCTTCAAGGGATTTATCCTTCGGTTTTGGCTTCGTATTTGTAGTCTGTATTTCCTGATATAAGAACAGATATTGCATTCATTCAAATAAATGGATACACAGAAACTAATTGTGGCAAAGACTATATGAGGTAATAAAGATATAATGTCCTTCTTACCGTGTCTAGATCCGCATTTTGTATATGTATACTCGTATCTACAAGAAACAATAATAACAATTTGGTCGATTCAATTTTTGTGGCCTTGATATTTCAATGTTCGTTTTTAATTACAGAATTATTAATGCAGGTTTGTAAAATTCATTGTTCAATGTAAGCCTAAATAAGGGGTTAATTAATGGTCTTCTATGCGGCTATGACAGGATAAAGCATGATCGACGGTATAACACAAGCAATGTACAAAGCCTTAAGTCGCATGTATCCAGCAGTAGCGTTAGAAATTGGTTCATTCATACAACACACTCAATAAACATCAATTTTCATCTGAAAATGTTACCATTTTTTTGTAAGCTTTTAATGAAAAATAGCCAACAATTTGTATAAACGGTACAAAGAATTTATCTGCTTTTATTATAGTTAACAGTCTCTAAAAAACTTAAATGCGTAAGTAAAATAACAAGAATGACAGAAATAGGTTACCATATTTCTCCTTACATCTTCTTTGATAAAAAAAGCAAGCAACGATGACTAATATCACTAGGACGATAACAATTCCAATAACGACAAAGGGCCAGGCGACGAGACCTTTAGGGCTACTCGTGGGTTCACTTGAAGGAGGTTCTTTACATGCTTCTGAAAGACAAACTCAAGACACCAAAGATTTTAAATGTTGTAAATGATGTTACATAGTATTGCAATTTTAGCGGTGGCGTGAGAGGAATTTCAATAAAGACATTTCTGAAGGCTACACCATTCCTGTGTTATCGGCTACAATTACGACGTTATCATAAACACGTTTTAAATTTTAAGTATACTGGTTTGTACGCTGTCGAAATTACGTTTATCATTAGTCTATTATATCTGATAGAAGTCACAACTTAAGATTCTTACATCTATGTTTATAGAATAAAATGCTATTTGCGAATTATTTGGTCTATATGTTTGCTTCTCCAAAGACCTATAATTTCACTTTTGCAAATGATTTGCCCTACATTTGGATATAATAAAATTAAAAACGTGTGCTACATTTGCTTACAGCCACGGAGGTTTACCTAATGTGACCAACGTTAGGTCACTAAAAACATTAAGACATAACTATGCACATCCCTTCGTTATGATTGCTCTACACTGTCCGTTTGGTATGTTCAAAATGTGTGCGTAATTCAATTAAACTGTAAAATGCTAAGTCGTTATGAAGCTTGTATCTATATATTACTTTTGTAAAACCAACGGACATATTATTAATTGTCACGTTAACTGTCTTTATCAGCAAAACATTAATATCATTAGCCTATTCCTCTGTATACCTGACAGAGTAAAACTGTATTTGTTGTGAGTCACAACCCCTAGATTTTACACTTATTGTGATATTGTGATTTTGCGATTTCGAATTATTTGGTCAATAGTTTTGCTTCTCCAGGACTTATAATTTCACTTTTGCTAAGGGTATACGTTTTGCCCTCATTGTGGATATGATAATACAAAAACGTGTTGCATTTTCTTACTGACACAGGGGTCTACCTAATGTGTGCAAGTTTATGGCCACTAAATACCATTATGACAAAACTATGCATATCCCTTCGTTATGATTGTTCTACACTGTCCTTCATGTATGTTCAAAATGTGTATGTAATTTAATTAAACTGTAAAAACTAAGTCTTAATGAAGCTTTGTAATCTATATATTACTTCTGTAAAATCAACGGACTAATTGTAAACTGTAAAAGATGAACATGGAACACTGTTCAATAAACCAGCAATACATTAATAATACCATCACGAAATTTGCAAGTCATTATATGTCATGTTACCTGTATTTATCCTAACAGTGCTGGAGTAAGTATCAAGAAGAGGAGCAAGCGGAAAGTCTGACAAGGAAGCGATGCATCTAAAAGTAGCAGCTGCTCCACAATTAGGTGTTGTGTATTGAATGGTTTTCTCAGTGTACCATCTGTCACCCATTTCTTTATGAGTTTGCTCTTCTTTAGTGAAGCTCACTCCAGACTGGTTAGTTACAATCCAGTCTACGTCAATCATTGGTCGAGAGCCATTCACATAACAAGTCAATGATCCTGAGGTGGTAACATTCAGTTGACATCCAGCACAGGTCAAACCACATGCATCAATAAGTGGGCACGGAGGATCGGGTCGATCTGTCAAGATAAAATGTTCACGATATTTACTCTGTGTTGTTAACTACAGTGCCAATTTGTTATTCAACGGATACACCAATATATTAATATGAATGGACTCAAAATGTTACAAGTACACACAGTGGCGGAGCGTCCATACAGTCAGGGGCAGATGCCCCCCCCCCCTCCCCTGACGGACTCAAATGGACTGCTGGCGCCCTTTTCAGCTCTTTACCACTTTTAACTTATTCGCGATTATTGACTTTTTTATTGCGCTCTCATCTACCTATTGACATTTGTCACATTTTGTTGGTGTAATTTGGCGATGACACCTATTTATTCTTCGTTTATCTGCAAATTAGCCAGGCCCGGATAGGGTAATTTCCGGCGATCTAGGAAGTATCTTTACTCAAAATATTTCGGTACGCTACGCGCCAACCTGTGGTGGCGCTCCGCTTAGATAGTGTCGAAAGCGCCCCTACAGACCATTCTCGCCCCTCCTGACCAATACCCCTAGCTCCGCCACTGCTTTCACATATACTACCAATCAGATCTCTCAGAATTTGTAAGTTATAAAGGAAGAGCTATCACTAGATGATATTTGACTGTGAAAATACTG
>JAIPMN010030296.1:9068-22237 GCA_020650975.1 Apostichopus californicus
CATGATTTCTCTGACACAGGGGCTAAGATCTCCGACAAAAAAATCTGGGTGTACAAAATATCATATATATATAAACAGTAAAAGAATTAGCCTAGCCTAACTTACGGATGCTAACTAATATGCCTAGTCTAGCCAAATTGTTCAAACTTTTTTGTTCAAACGGTGTGCCTCAGAAAGTTGTACTTGCAAGTAGTGTGAATGGGTTTAAGAATGCTTTGGACAAGCACTTTAAGCATTGTAATCGGGTCTGAGTGTTTGTGTGTTCAGTTGTTTTTCCTCTCCTATAGGGTCCTTGATAGGGACTTGAGTATCCCTCCTGTTCCTTTTTTCTACTAAACTGATCGTCCAACATTGGTTACCTCATTAGGCCTAGCCTTGTCAACTCTAACAACAGTTACTGAGTTAGCCTAGGGCCTGTCTGTAATTACGATTCACACATCCTCTATTTTTTTCTCGTTGTGAAGTCGAGGTGGTTTGAACATTTCCACTTCAAGACTAATTTAGAGATCACGAGTGTCAACTGTCAAGTCGTGATAACGGTATTCATTTCGTCAGTGGTGCGCAGCATTACTTAACGTACGTACAACGACCCTATGCGTAGCCTCTAGTATTATAATTAATATGTATCCCTAACACTACAGTAGACATAGTCTAACAGTAACAGTAACACTACAGTAGGCATAGTCTACACACAGTTACCGTATGGATGCTTCACTCGAGCAGTTTTAGTACAACTTTCTGCTCTGAAAAAAACACTTTTTTGATGGTATTTAATAAGAACAAAACTACCCGTGAACAGTTTTATTGGGTATTTCATTATTTTGGATAAAAAACTGCAAAGAAGGAAAGCTTTAGTCATTTACTAACCATTTAACCACTTAAGAAGTTTCGTAAGTAATCTTTATGAAATAGGGCCCTGGTCCAATCTTTTTGTTATAAACAGCTCCTTCGCTACAAATGACACCAAATGCCGTGACAAGATAGGAAAAACAAACACTATACTGAGTGTGCGGGATCTGGGGGTTCTTCTCCATTGATTTTTTAAAAAGAAATCATGTGGATTAAGTACACAAAAGATACCGTACATAATATTAGGACATCGACCACTCATCATTGTACTACTAACCAGATATTCAGATTGTATGAATTTATAGTTAATGATGCTCACTGTGATTTTAAACAACATATACGTCATGCATCATCATGATCAGATAATCAGATCATCCAGATAATAAGATAGTATGAACTTATAGTTAATGATGCCCATGAGTTTAAACAACACATACGTCATGCATCATCAGTAAGTGGATTCTTTAGCAAAATCCGTCCGGTGTAGCATGTGGAAAATGTGTCAATGGTTTTACCATAGTCTAGACGCACATCCCTATGGATGTACAAAAGTAGGAGTGCGTTCCTTCGATCTTCACCCATGGTTGACCGATGATGACATTTGATGAACTTCAAGATGGAGTTGGCTCGTTCAACACTCGCGCTTGTAGAGGCAAATGTAAATAAAATGCGTAAATATGTCGTGGTATTCGGATACAATTTGTCAGCTTGGTCACTTGTGAGGTTTTTCAAGGTTTTCGATATCGTGTTTGGGTTAACCTCTTCAGTAGACCAAAACCCGCGCCACAAACGCACTTCTTGTTTGAATGAGGCAGCGTACGGCCCTCAATTTCCAGTAGAAAGTTCTGGCTCTTAGAGAGATCCTCATCGAGATGCTTCGACAGGAGGTAGAGAGTCTTTATTGAGTCACGTGACTGTCCCATAAACCGTTCACATATTTCAGTGATGGGACTGTCAATGAATGGATGAATATGGTTCCTCTGATATTAGGTGTTGGCATTATCAGACTCCATGTTTGATTTGAGGGTTTGCAGGGAGCACTGTGCTGTCTCGGCCATCTCCTCGCACTGCTTAAACAATCTCTCAAAATTCCTCTTCTCAGTTTGCCCTGACGTCTTCAAGCTCGTTATTCACAAGGCCAACACTATCATAGGCACGGATAATGTCCACTTCCGTTCCCGGCAGCTGAGGCGCCAAGCCCTTGGTGTACCAATATATGTAACCGCAGATGGTGAAACATATTATGGAAGTTGAAGATATCAGCTGTGTATGTAATCCCGCTGCTTCGGCCACCGTCTTTGCATTCCATGTTCGCTTTCTGTTTACCTGAATTGAAGCGAGGCATTTGAATACAAGTCAGCAGAGATCCCTCAAATCGTGAAAGCCCGTATGCCTTTCGAACCATCTATTCTCAAAAAGTGTTTCATCTATACGCTTCCGCAGTCCTCGCCTGCCATTTTAGTGATGGCGTTTTCAACTTTACGCTGGCGTTTCGGGCTAAACTTGAGGAACAAACCCAAAGACTGTATCAAACAAACCATGTTAACAACTTCAATTACTTTCGAAGCTTGCGACAATGCAAGGTTGAGTTCATGCGAACTACAATTTATGTATGGTGCCCCATGGGCGGCGATCATGGGGGGGGGGGTGACGAGGGGGACATGTCCCCCCAATATTTTAGGTGGGGGGATATAGTATCTAATATCCCCCCCAATATTTGGTGGCATAGTTTTTTGTGTGGCTATAAATAGAAAATAATGTGTGAGATTATTTATCCAAATCATATTTGGCGGGAACTAAAATTTCATCCAACACATGTTGCATGAAATAAATGACTCTTCGTGGTCGTTTCTGTGACCTGTGACCTGTGACCTGTGACCGTATAGCATGTTGTCACTCATGATTATTATCATAATGTCTGTACATCTCTTGTGTATGAGTGTAAGTACGTACAATCATGGAGGTAATCTGTTTTTACCTCCATGGTACAATCATATATATGATCCACATCGATATGGGTTCACTGGGTTTCCATTTGGCCTGTTCTTACAAGATTTCTAACCGCAGGCGCGTAGCCAAGGGGGGGGGGGGAGGGCGAAGGGGAAGGCCGCCCCCCCCCCTCGGCCATATTTTTTTATGATATCGAAGTTTTATAGTAGCCGTTATAAGAGGTTTTAATATTTGTACACCAATAAATTAACTGTGTCTGAATTTTCGAAAATTCCCTGACCAACATTCTTTATCACACTTCCCTCTACTCGTGCAATTTTGACCGGTCTGTTACGGGTTGAAGGGTTTTTTTCTATATTGGTTGTCCATAGATGAAATTTTGTGCAATCATATGGGTATGTTTTGAAGTGAATTTATTATTCAAATTCTGAACAAATCATGGGCTTAAAACCTTGAAAAGTGGGGCTGACGGGTATTGTGGGCCGTTACGTAGTGTTACTACAAAAGCAATGATCCACAGGATATGCGATGAGGTCGAACATGATGTGTGACTGGTGACAATCTTGAAAAAGGTTATGTATGAAAAAAAACTATTGGGAAAAACTTGGTTCTCAGGCAAAAGTGTACATCTGGTTGGGCATTTTAAGCCCGAGAAGTGCCATTTCCGGTGATCTGGGGGGCTATCAAAACCGGAAATTTTCTTGTACATAAAGCCACCGAAAAATTTTGGGGATGAAAGTGACTACGCGACTGCATCCAAGCAAATGTTCCCCCCCCCCCAATATTTGAAACAAATCGCCGCCCCTGTGGTGCCCTATTTATTGTTCGACATGTCCTGAAACATTTTAGTTGCGCCTTTTTGCTTGCCATTCCATATTCAAGGCTCCATCGTAGGTTTTGTGCATTGCATTTCGTTGATAGCCATCGAGAATATTATCAGCAATGTTTTCTCCCAGTATTTCCGCACACTTGAGGAACTCAAGTCGTTCTTTCGATTGATACATCATCTTTACTATAGCTGATAATCACAACAAAGTGCTCCCAATTGGATGTGTCCGTAACTTCATCTGCGATGAGACCATAGAATGGCCAGCCTCTTGTGCGTTCAATTCCGCTAGTATTTTCCCGCGGATCTACTCCAAAAAGACAGTCTAGTAAATCATTATGTGTTGTCTTTGATATGCATGTGGCCGCTGTTTCGACTTCTCAAGACTTCTCAAGAAACATCTGATATACTAACTAGCCTAATAAAGGAATTGAAATTTCCCATATTCCTGTGCGATTAGATTCGTGCTCAGTTTTAATGGAAATGCAATAATCACGATGGCCCCTCAGAGCCTGCCCTTGGGGCCCATAATGTTCAATGCACCTGCTGATCAACGCCAGGAAACGTCTGTTTCGAGCGAAAGTTGCAGCTAGTAGCAGTCGATGACAAAGTGTTTTCAGTTCGAGTGTTCGTGCTCTTCAGTGCAGACAGGAACACCTTCATGTGCGGATAGCATATCAGATTTTCCAGTTATATCAGCATAAATTATTATTCATATTGTTAGGAAATTTTCGTGAAAAATCAAAACTATTACTTTACTGTTGTATAGTAGAGCATAATAGGCCTTTACGGGTTGTTTTGTTGGCCAATTCTATAATCAAAAGTAGGTATAAAGGGCTACCTGACAGTAACTTCACATATCACATGAGCGATTCAGGCAAACGTGGGTAATATATAAAAAAATTCACAGGGTAAAATTAAAGTGATTTGTCTTTATGGTGAAAAAAGGAATACACAAAGCTGCTGGTCTGACGAACCACGAAAGTTTAGGATTCACCGTGCTAACTATGCCAAAAACGTTGCATTAATTAAGAAATAAATGATCGAAAGTATTGGAAAATTTATCAGCTGAACACCCAGTTGGAACAACTTAATATGTACTGTCATGTCCCGGTTGAAACATTCGTATAGTGTCAGTATGATGAACCGATAAAAGGTTAGGAACTGTTTGTACTGTCAATACGAGTGCTTTGAAACATGAAATGGAATATGGAAATTGTCCTTACTGGCTGAGCTGAAGACAGAGTTCATTAATGTATGCTTTTACGTCGTGCCTCTTGATTTTAGCAAGCCAATGAGAGAACGCATTGTAGTGCATATTCTGTATCGACGAAGCACTCCTTGCTCAAAGAACAGCTGATCATCGACGTGACTAGTGACAGCAGTAATAAGTGTGCAAAACATAGCCTATGGTCACACATAACACTACACTTGGTATCACAGACCTTCGATCATCTTCACAATGTCACTCTAACTAGGGCTAGGCCATATAGCAAACTTGATCAGAACAAGGTTTCTGACCTGGCCTACTCTAGTTTTCAATCAATAGCAAAGGTAAGAAAAGAAAGAAAACAGAGAGCAAAAAACAATCGAAAAACCAAAAAATGGAGACAAGTTATCTGTAAGACAGTCAGTAGGAGGCATTTGTGTATTTTTAATTTTCCACAAATGCAGGATCTGTTAAATGTGCAATATGTGCTAAATCATATACAACTTTCATTATAAGAGAAATACATGGATATTATAATTAATTACTTAGTAGCACATAGGTAATGTACAAACATCTATCTCCCAATCTGTGTCAAAGTAGTCATCACCACCCCACCCCCTCCTTCAGGTACCCAGCAGAGGTTCATGCATTTGTTCTTTTTGACAAAAGTGTTCACTTAAACAGAATGTTGTACAACCATTTTTTCACCACCTCTCACTTCCACCTCTTTTAGGCTTGGTAACTTCTGACAGAGGATATTTTCAGCCAATTTTTATAGATTTTAAGCCTGTGGGGTTGAAAAATCATGTTAATTACACCTAAGATCTGATGGCTAAGAATAAAGTGTTGACTAATCTGCCTTAAATAACACATCCCTTTTGTCCAATCTGGTGGATATCCTGTAAAGTATCATGTCCTAATATCCCATTTGCTGGATATCTTTCATGCACTTGATAATTTTCAAGACTCATCTCAAAACGTTCCTCTTCGCTAAGTACTTTAATTAGTAGTGGTTTTTCTTTGCATTCTTTGTAAAGCGCTTTGAGATATTCCTTATGTAAAGTGCTATATAAATGTTTGTTATAATTACTCTTTTTATTATATGGCAAGCTGAGTGGGACAAACCCAGTATAATATATATACTGGTATTAAACTGAATTTATACCAGGATCAAATCTAAATGATCCTGGGAACGATTCTTGAACAGATAAACCTAGGAAAGGAAAAGAATATTTCTGGGAACTAAACCTAAAGACCACGGCACCATTCGGTTTAAACATCAGAAACGATTTGCCGTCTCAGATAAACCAAAACAATTCCTTTGCAATTACAACGGAATCGGATTAAAATAATCCGACACGGATTAAATGATCCTATTTTCCAAAACTTCTGCTAAATCCAGCAGAAATCAGTAAGTCGCTTTGCCTTCACAACCATGCCAACACTCTTCTCTATAAAATAGTTTCAATTCTTGCTACTCCTTGTCACTTTCGGTGATCATGCACTGAAGAAGAGCTAGTTTTGCTCGAAAGCTCTGCAAAAACCAAACATTGGCTGTTTTACTTCCAATCACTTTCCTGATGTAATTATTGTATCTCACTCGAGATCCAGCCTTTCTCTAAATGCAGCATAGTTGTTTAACAGTTTTTCCTTAAAGGAGAAGAATATTGTATATAGGTAACTCCTTCAGGTGTAATCAAACTTATGGTTAAAAGTTATGACTGTAAGTAACGGTGTGTACAAAAAGTCTCCTTCCCGCCTCTCAAGTGAAAAATTCCTGCATACAGCACCACTGGTGATATGATCTCACATTATTCATTGTTTGCTTACAAAAACCCACAAGATGATTTCAGTCATTATTCTGGGCACATTGTTGCTTGAACTACAGGACATTTCCATCTAAAATCTCTGACAAGTTTCGCACATTTTTCATTTCCTTGTTCCGTAAGGGCATTTTCCAAGTTTGTGATGTTCGTGGGACATAAAAGTGAATTCTTGGTCAGCTTCTCTAACAAAAGAGTTCCCGGTGTTTTGTGCTTCTTGATATCAGTAATTACTTCCTTAGGAAGTTGGAAAATATTTGCTAGCAGGGTAGATTGTTCTACATCAAGATGCTCTGATAAGTTCTGCTTTAGCTGATCAAAAGATTTGATGATGGCTGTAAGGTTGAAAGAAGAGGAAATTGTAAATATTTTAAATTCATTACTCTACATGAAGTGAATTAAACTAAACCTATTTCATGCAAACAATATCCAGAAATGTGACACAACAGTGATGTGTTTCTTACACACAAGGGCAAAATAAACCGTAAAAGCTCAGAGATTTCAATGAAACTAACATAAAATATGATTTAATTCCAGAATGTTTACTTTGAAACAGGTGGTTGAATTCCATTAAGTTTTATTTTCACTGCAGTTAGACTTCAATAGTTTATATATGCAGTCTTTAAGAGTGTTGCTTAGGTGTGAAAACTGATGTTTCCTTAATATCAAATATTTCAAATAGCTGATAGTTATAGTCCACCAGTTGACATGGCAACTGCAGCCTGTACTCATTTATGCAAAGAAGGATTGGGTGTACAAATCTCATATGTAAGGAATTGTAGGCATTATGTAAAAACGTTGATGTTCGAAAAGGTAAGATTACATGTACACATCTCATATGAAAGGATTGAAAAGCAAATATCAACACTTTACATATGGTCTACAATTAATTAAAATGCTTTTAATTTGTTAATATTGTGATTACTCACATTCAGGTAGGACGAGCTGGAATGGAGATGTGATTTGGTCAATGTGTCGTAATTGGTCAATCTGTGAAGAGGAAAAAAAGAGGGAAGCTTGATGATTCTCCTAGAAAATTAGTTTGTGCAAATCTCACCTCTATAAATTAATAGTATGTATCAAAACATGGTTTAAATGATAATGTTAAGATACGCTACTTAGTACTTACTTTTTAGGATATTTTGTATGTATTACATTTGTGATATGAAGACGGCTTGTCATAAGGCTTTTCATTGTTGTAAAATAGTAACATTATATTTAAAACCTGTATTACGGAAATCAGTTCATCAATTTAGACAAACAAAGAAGATATTTCAATAGAAATAAAACAAGACTTATTAAGAGAATGTAATTTAGAGAATGGTAAACAAACATAATAAACGGTAAATATAAAAGGAGTTTCAGTAGCTAAGATAAATCCAAAGTGAAACGTGTAAATTCCTTGTATTCAAATTTTTATTTTTGTTAATTCAAACCAAAATCAAGTTACCTGCAACTGAATGCTAAACTGGAAAAGATTCTTTGCAGACATCTCATATCTTGCTTCTATTTCCAGATTGACAGTATCTTTGATCCCTTTATTCTGAAGATGGAATTCTACCTTGTGTCTGTTCTGTAACCATAGGGTTTCCATAGCAACATCCTTTAAAGCGAAAAATCAAGAGATATTTAATTATTAAGTAATAACACTTTTGGGAGCCTTCAACATGATGGTCAAGTTGTTAGGGCAATGGGCTTTTAAGTTAAAGAATGCAAGTCCCAGTACTGGTCGACTGGATGGTTTTGATATGAATTTGGGTAAGGAAATCAACCTCAAATGCCTTTCTTCATCCAGTTGTATACATTGGCAATTGCAAGGTAATTTGTAAATATAGCTGTGTGCTTTACTTTGACAGCACCCATGTCCCCCAGTGGACACATATATAGTAAACTGAAGTACTCTACGGCCATCTAATGGAACTATGCATACTGTTATAATGTTATTTTTATAACAACATATGCTAACACCAAATACATGCCACTCAATAAATGCATATGGAACAGGAACTACCTGCTTTCTTTACATGCTACCAACAAATAAATAAGAATATTTAACAAATATTACTAACCACTTTTCTTGGATGTGGGTTACACTGTGAGGTACTGGAGTGAGTACTAACATGTAAAGTTGAAGTCATAGATTTGAGTACAACAGAGAAAGGATCATGAATTATGGTTCCCTTTTGCTGGTAGATTTCTTCATTGATAAGACTCTATTAATATAAAAAATGAAACAATTGAATATAATATTATTACTTATGTAAATTTAATATTGGCATCAATGCCACACTGCTTAGTTGTCCTCTGTATGACCAGTAGGCAATAACAGTTTCCTGGTATGGCCCACTCTGGGTTGGCTATTGTTTGATAAATAAGGGAGATGTTATCGATAAATTATTGAACATTCAATTTTGTTCTAGGACATCTGATCAGTGTCTTTTTGACCACTGACAAATTAAAATTTTCAACCATTAATGACCACAGACAGCTTTAACCCTGCTTTGACCCTTCCATCAACTATATCATCACAATTTGACTGACAGAGTGGTTTGTGCCTCTAGGGCATCAAGCTAGAACTTTATTTCCATCACTAAATACTGTAGCTATGGTTAACAATGTATCAACCCTGTACAATTCAGTGAGTGAACCGTGTGTCATTCAGAAAGGTTTATAACTGGAATCCATGAGATAATTAACAATACCACTTGAGCTGATGAAATCTGCTACTTACTTTATGTTCCAGAGGGTCATCATTATGAAACCAAAGATTGATTGTCAATTGATCCCCCGATACAGACACTCTGTTAACAATCGGTAAAAGACAAACACGCTTCCTCATCTTAGGTATGAACGGGACATGAAGACCAATGAGACAGGGTTTCTCAGCTTCAACTGCAAAGTGTTGACTATTTATAGAGCAGCTGAGGTGTTTCCTTTCTAAGCTCCATTTGACAGATTTATCTGAAGAAAATTTAAAAAATAAATTTTGCTAGAAAGTTTTTCTAACATTGTGAAAGGTAGAACACCAATCCTATTCTATATCATAGATGATTTTAAAGAGACAGTCTGATGGTAGAAAATGAAACACTGCATAAAGAGAACATCAGAGTAGTACAATATCATGTACAGTATCTAACTCTATGTATTGATGCAAGGGCACTAGATAAACTAAAAAGTATAACACAGCTTGAAGGTATTATTTTCCTTTGGAAATGTTGTTTTTTTCTCCCGAAAATATGCAACATTTGAATATTTACACGCAAGGTACAACTAAAAGAGAATGATTCCTTGAAATGGAGATGATTTGTCTGGACATTACCCCCTTCTTGAGATATTGATTTCTACATTACACAGAACAAGAAGGCTTAGTTATTTTCTTGCCAATATTGTGTTTGTGTACACATGAGGTTTCACATATCAAGTGTTACTTTCATTCCAGCTTTACTCTAGCAGTTACGAAGGTTTGGAAGGCAGGCCTTGACACATATTGACCTCAAACGAACTTTTGACCAACAATAGTACATATGAAGTTCATACAACCTTTTTGAATCATAGTGGTCACAAATGTTTCAGACTTTGACCTCTACAGTGAAGCAGGGTTTTTGTATTTGTAACCAGAGCATAACCTGGTTAATGTTTTGTATAGTTAATATTTTCTTTCATTTTCCTACTTTTGTTTTATTCATTTGATCATTTTCTTTCATTTTCTTTTTTCTTGTTTTATTCATTTGACAATGAATAACCTTTACTTAGCTTAAGAAAAAGACAGGTCGCACAGGGCCACCCGAACACTAACTGTTGCCATGTAGTAGTTAGTAATAAAAGTGAAAATTAAAGGAACTCCTAAATCTACCAAGTAAAAGTTATTCATTGTCAAATGAATAAAACAAGAAAAAAGAAAATGAAAGAAAATGATCAAATGAATAAAAACAAAGTAGGAAAATGAAAGAAATATTAACTATACAAAACATTAACCAGGTTATGCTCTGGTTACACTTTCCCCCTGCCTCTGGAAATGGCTCCTGACATTAAACCTTAAAACAAGTCACCACCACCTGTGACTTTTTCAAAACACTTAGTGAAATGAAACACTTCTTTTAGTTGGTAATAAATCAATTCATGACACTCATAGACAATCTTGAGAGCAAACTGTGCAAAATGCAATCAATATGACAAAAAGTTAATAATCCTTGCACTAAATAGGACTGTATCCTACCATAACATTCACTGTTTCAACCAAGGAGAACAGGTTTCCTTCGTTAAATTTCACAGAAAAAATATAAACAATTAGTTTCCTTACTTCACATCATGTACAATGGATATAAGTGGATAACTCAACCACAAATAGTTTGTCAGAAAAAGAATTGTAATTGTTACTATTGGTTTCAACACACAAAACAAAATATGACCTTGTAATCATATGAAAATAAATGTAGTGAAATGTAAGTGATTTACTTAACACGTCTTTGCAGATTTGTTTCCAGTGTAGCATACTGTAACAGACAAATACTAACAGATCATATCGTTTCATCTGCAACAATTAAACATTGGCTACCAAAGAGCAATAGCCTTAGAAAACTCTTTTAGGAGATCCCTACATGACGATTAAAAATTAGTTTTCTCTTCCCAGGAGGGGCTAGTAACATTACATTGGTTTGCTATGTGAGCATGTGACACACCTTTGGGTCGTGCTGCCAATCTTGCCGATCGTCTAGTTGGTTGTACTGCGTGCCGTACTCGTGATCCCAGCACAGGGCCTGTTGGGGTGGACTTAGTATTAGTCTTTGGGGATCTGGGTGCCGGTATAGGCGGTGTCTCTGTCGGTGGGGTTACAGCTTCTGGCTCCACTGGGATTCTTCTCTCTTCCAAACTAATGTTGTGCTCCTCCTCTTCCAATGTAGCATGTGGAGTAGTCACTTCTTGTTTCTTTAATATTCTGGGAACCTCGTCAGGGGTTAAACAAGCTCTTGACCTTCTAGCTGGTACAGGCCTGGTTACAACTGCATACCAGGATGGCTGATCATCTGTATCACTATCTTCTGTAACGTCAAATAAGTGTTTATCGTGGTTACATTGTCTTGGTCTCGGGACTGGTTTCTTTGGGGTTTCTGGGGGGTTACATGTACTCATCGATTCTGGTATAATTAGCAGTATGTTTCTGTGTAGTGTACGCCTCTTTCCTCTCCCAAGCTCTTGCTCTACCAGATACACAGGTATATATAATAATAAGAATGCATCCCATGATAATAGTACATGGCAACAGTTAGTGGTCGGGTGGCCCTGTGCGACCTGTCTTTTTCTTAAGCTAAGTAATTGTTTTGTGTGGTCCTATTTTCTAGGAATAAATGAATGGATCCAAGAGTCTATCCCTTTTCAGAACTGTGGGTGAAATAGACAAATTTATTTTTTGGTTAGATAGGAATGTTTTGGTGATAGAAGATTATTTTAAATGTACCCAAGGACACCATAAGTTAAGTAATGTGTCTGGTAAATTATTTATTAAGTGTTAATTGACAGCTGGTTGGTCACTGGACCTCATATACCAGGAAGCGGGGGGCAAGCTTGTCTAGAGTAAGAGGGGGAAAGTTGAGACAAAGGCTAAATCATGAATATTCAATGAATCAACCTTTGTGTTTAATTGGTTAAAGGTGGTCATGTGTGAGTTGCCTTTTGTACTATTATTATGGGATGTATTCTTATTATTATGGGATGTATTCTTATTATGATGGGATGTATTCTTATCATTATGGGGTGTATTCTTATTATTATGGGATGGAGTGAATAGGGTATCATGGTAGAGGGAAAATTAAGAAAAGACACTGACGCCGAGTTTGTAATAGTTAGAGGAGAAGAGGGGAAGGATTAAGTTTGAAATGGTTGGGAACGAGATCATAATTATTTTCTTAGACTAACTTCACCAGTAATAGAGTAGAGGACCAGTATTAAATTAATTAGAAGTTAAGTGGACACTTGAAGCTATTTACCCATGGAGTTTTTATAGAAGTTTAGTGAATACCTGGAGCTTGTTCTACAAATGGATATTCTATTTTAGTAAACACCTGGAACTGTTTTACAAGGAAATTTCATATTTAATAAAAGTTTATCACCCAAAGCTGTATCATTGGAGGCAGAACTATATTTCATCCTGTGCTAATATCTGGCAACCCTATTATTTGTTGTGCTAATTTTCTGTTGTGATGGAACTATAAATCCCCATTTTAATTATACGACCTTGTTTGGATCCGGAAGTGAACCCCTGCGATGACCCAACCCGAGTGATGAACAGTCCCTCCTAGAGACGCCCCAAGCTGAGACGCCCCAAGAGGTTATTTCCCCGAGTCGCGAGCTATCCAGAAAACCACCCATCCAGAGACGTCCCCAACTAAGTGAACCGCCCTAGAAGTTCCCCAAGGAGACAATTTCGTTTTCATATTGTATTCGCAGGTGCGGATCTGGGGGGGGGGTCCAGGGGGTCCGGACCCCCCCTGCTCTTGGCCAAAAAAAAAAAAAA
>JAIPMN010030307.1:0-13096 GCA_020650975.1 Apostichopus californicus
TTTTTTCCACGTAATCCAAAAAAAGGAAGGGTATTATCTTTTGTAGTAATCTGTATTGTTCTCTTCTTGTTGTATTCGTAGTATCTTTATATTGCACATATTACTGGTGTACTACCCTGCTTGGGGTCAGGAGGTCAAACAGGGTCTCCAAATATGGCGTATGTTTGAAAAAGGCTATTACCGAAATAAATCCCAACTTCACCTCTAAAATCAGCGGTCATCGTTATCTTTTCCGTTATAACATCTTTGAAATCACACTCTACTGGTAGTTGCCTACTAGCTGTACAGTACATACAGTCTATATACTATAGTGTAGAAAAGCAGTTGGCTAGTACTGTCGTCCTTCCATGCTGTTAATCAACTGACTTAATGTATGCTTACCATGTATGCTTACCATTGTAATGTATGCTTACCATACTTACCATACATAATGTATGCTTACCATGCTTAATGTATGCTTACCATTTTGTTGTAATTAATTGTTTCAGATTTCGATGGACTCGCAACTTCACTCTCCTTGGTGACCCCTTGCTTTAAGGATCACAGGAACTCAACTAGCAAAGTTTAGGAGCTGTACAAAGGCAGAACTCCTTCTTTGACATGACAACACTCCGCTTCATATCCTGCACACCATTCTCCCCCCCCCATCCTCCCTTGTCTTACCTCCTCCACGCTCCCCCCCCCCGGCCCCAGCCCAGTCAAACTGTCCCTAGTTTGTAACTCACCACCAGTCACCTCCTCCAGATGAAACATGTCAAAGTCCCATCTTCCCAATCTGTCGAGCATTGCCTGAAAAATTTAAAGGAAAAAGACAGAAAAACGTCAGAAAAGTTTACACAATAGTTTTTTCTTTCCAGTGAGCTGTGATCCACAATCCATATTATTTGTTTTTATTTTTCTTTAGATCAGTATTCAAATGGCTGAAAATAATTTTAACAATTCGCAAAGAGGCTGTTCGCCAAAATAATAAATGGAACGTACTGTCATTCACTTTATGCGTGACAAGTCTCTCTGTCACATTATTGATAAGCAGAAAAAAATGCAGAGAGGGTTGAAGCTATTTTGGAAAGTTTTTACATCATTTTGATGATTGCCGGAAAGTCGCACATTCCATTACTCCTCGGTCTTCCCTCCCCTCCACTCCCCCCCTACCCCCCCCCTCTCCATCTTCCCAAAAGAATAATTTAGTCTTCCCTTTTTCATTCAAGGACCGTTCATTAGCCAGTAGCTAACTAAACCGATTCCATTCCATTCTGACAAATTACAAATTTGTCATCCACAAACACTTTATGGTAATTAAATTTACCTTTAATCATACCAAAGCCCAAACAAAATATCGATTCAAACATTGCAACTATTAAAGACATTTATCTTACTATTAAAAACTTTGAAATGAACGTTTCCAAAAAACTGTAGGCCACTGCATTACTGTATAAATGCACTGTGTTAATTTTACTAGGATTATGGCATAGGATGTTTTGCTTCAGTTTCCATCAAGTTTATATGAAAGATGTTGCTCAGATTAAAAACCCATAAAGATGATAGAGGTAATTAACAGTAAATATTTATTTAAAGTAATTTACAATAAACGGTGACAATAAGTGGTGACAGAACAATAATTTTGTTATAGAACTTAAAGCATCATTCAAGGTTTCATGTCCAAATATTAATGTTCCAAATTATCAGAATTTTAGGCAAAATTGATGACATAATCAAACCTTCCTTCATCTCTTAATTGACCATGGCTGCTTTCACACAAATAACATTATTACTAGGGCACGGTATTACCCGTATGAGCTTCTGTATCCATACTGGCATAATGGAAGTTTCAACCATATCGCTGGTATACCACTCTATGGTATTTTAACCACATTATTTATATCCAGTAATATTCTTCCATCAATCTATCCATTGTACAGTAGGTAAATGGTATTATTTTACTCCAAATAAACTCATTCTGCATATATAAACTTTAAAACACTGCACCTTCATCTGTGTGTTCTTGTCATGTTTACATCTTCGGTATTAACCGGAATATACCGGTATGTACCGGTAAATACCGGTATGTACCGGTAAATACCGGTATATACCGGTAAAGACCGGTATTTACCAGTTTACCTTCTGAACATCATCTACTGTAGACCTGTGTACTGCCCAGTGAATACAATGCTATTAAAGCAATGATACACTTAAGAATAAAAAATTCAATACTTCACAAATTAGTCTAACAATGTTTTTCCCCACACAACTTACTTTACCTACTTCACAAACTTGATATGACCTCTCATTCTATCTGCTGTACTTATATACTATAATTATATCAAATCTGGGACCGCAAAGGTTCGGTAATAATAATGTTAATTATTGAAAGTAAAATATATAACTATATGATCCATCCTTTATACCTAGACAAGTTTTTGTATAACAGTAGAAAGTTACGCATTCTGCAGAGGAATGTTACCTTGAACTACATATATGCTTCCTGATTGGTCACTTATTTGTCACACCTCATATTCCCTATTGATATTTCTTCAAAACTCTCAAATATGCCATATTTTTCTTGCTGGGTTCCAACTTTTGATATATATATACATTAATTCTAACCAACTTAAACAAGTTATACCATCACACATTATTTGATAACCCTTAATTGATCTGAGAGAACCATATGGTCAAGCTCATATTTCAAGCAAATATTTTTATGTTTATAATGACCGACTACTGTAGGACGTATCGTAAACTGCTATCATAAAAATAAAATGTTGTGTCCCATGAATGTCAGTTAGTGATGTTTATAATGTCTAAGTCGTCATCATCATCTCATGATGAGGTCTTTGGTAAAGTAAAACAACAGAATTTTGTGTAGTTAGGTACCACAATATCCTTCTGGTACTGTAATGGTGGAGTGGGTAAATTCTAACTACCACCAAATTGCAACAAAATCCAAAGCAAAGTCTAGGAGGTTTAAACCAAGCATGAAGTGAGGAGGTAAATCTACAAATTATAAATTATAAATTAAAAAATGCACAAGAGAACCCACCCCCAACCCCCCCCCCCCTTCCCCATGAAAAAAGGAAAATTAATATCATCGTAAATGAAAATTTGCAATAATCTATTTCTCAAGTCATTGAAGATTTCAGGCAACCAGTCGTGTTTCATAATTATCAAACTGTACAATCATGGTGTACAGTCCGTCTCTCCCTATCCACCTCCCCCCTCCCCTCCATCCAATTCAATCTTTTCGTAACAAGTATGTTTTACCATTATACATGAATGGTACCAACATGTTTCTCTAATGTATGTATATTCAAAGAAAGACATGCTTGTCTACAGTGCAGTGTATATACAAGTACTGTATGTTACCATTCTTGCAAACTTACATTTAGTCTGCACCTGGTTCGCCCCAAACTTCCCATCAAGTTTAATTCACAATGATACAGTAAGTACTAACGCTCTCACAAATTATATTTCCCAAGTCCCTGAGAGGCTCCAAAACGTCCACCAAAAAAAAAAAAAAAAAAAAAAAAAAAAAAAAAAAAAATGGAAATGTCTATGATTTATTTTGGCTAAAGTGTGAGAAATAATTTAAGCCCACTTTATCCCCTTTTTTCGTGATCATTAAGCATGACAGAAACCATATGATTGAAGGGCAGGCACACAGAAGGGAATGTAATCTCCACTTGTAGGCAAAAATGATGATGCCACTTTGCTGTCTAATTTCCTTCCAAATTTTGGCTTTAGACACAATTTTTTTTTTTTTTTTTTATACCGACAGCTTTTAACCAATTTTGGTGTTTGATGGATGGTGGTTTCCTTCCGTATGAGGTGTTATACGATAAAGGTTCAATGGCTTCACAGCTCGGCGTGAGCCTACAAGGACGATATCTTCTCAGAAATTGCTAGAAGTCACGTCTTATTCTGCTCAATTTATCCAGTGCTCTCTCTCTCTCTCCCTCTCTGGCAAAGTTACCATCCATCTCAATGAATCTTTGGGAAAGGCCTAAACGAGAAGTAAAACTTTGTGCGACCCTGCCCGACGACGACGTATTAAAGATCGGACAGCGACGAGAGATGTAACTTGTCGGACTGGAATTATTATTTTAAGTGCAAAAATATCCCAAAGCAACAAATTCAACGGATCACCTGAGCTTTCTCGGCCTTCTCGGGTGGGGGTTTGTTTCAGATTTATAAATACATTTGGCTCAGATATTCCTTTCCAACTTCATTTGCTAATAACGGGTAGCGTTACTCGACATTTCATCTTGCACTGAATGGAACATAATCCGTTTGTAACGAATTATAGAGTTGAAGAGAATGATAAAGTACCAAGAAACATGTATATTACTAGAGCTGGTACTCTAGGTCCACTAAAATCAATACCAAGAATAATATGTTTAAACATGCAGTTCACAGTCCGCACATTATGAAATATTATATCAAATTTGTGCAGATTGGAAACAAAATCTCCTGTTAATTTATTAAACGCTTACAGCCGGACAGACATTTTTCGACGGTTGTCTGGTCGTTTCGAGACCGACAAAATTTCTGTAAACAAAATCAACTTTTTGGTAGTAAAATGTTTACATCAAATTCAGATCAATTACATTGTTCCTGAAATATCCCCACATAGTTAAAATGATAAATTTACCATTAAAACCCCTCCCCTTCCTCCCTCCCCTCCCCCATCCCAGAAAGAAAAGACACACAGTATTTTAATAATTGGTTAACAGCTTGAATACTGAACAGTGAACTACTTAAATTATTACAATGTCATGGTAACCAGGCCATCCAATGATGCATGCAAATGTCTTTGGCTATATACTAATTAGAACAGCCATATAAGCACCAATCATAGAACAACATTTTATAAATTAAAATTTAGATCCCATGAAAGTGGTTTAGCAGTTAAATGACTTTTCCATGTGCTCCCTTTAATTAGTGTAATCTTCCTAGACTCCTAGTCATGTATCTTCATATCAGATAGGGGTGTTCTTTGTCGGTAGAGCTTTATGAATATGCGAACCTTTCATATTTTCTTGCAGTTACAGTATATTGTACAGTATAATGCTACTTTGATCTTGTACCATTTACGGACAATCAAGATATTACAGTAGGCCACTTACTAACTAGTCTATTCAAACATTAGTGAATGGCTATTGTATGCAATAATCAATCATAACTATTTGGCATAGAAAAAGAGAGGCAAAATATAGGAAATTTAGGATTAATATGAAGACACTGCAATTTAATATTTAAAGCTGAGTCTCTACCCATGGTTAATTGTTGACTAACAAGTGTACCTTAAATTTATGACAGTATATTGGTGAAGGGGTGGTGCAGCTATTCAAGTCTCCCTCCCTCCCCACCCACCCCCCCGCCCCTCATCACCCCCACAATCATTAATATCCCATTCAAAACCTCACCAGGAACTACATTCTCTCGACACTATTCAGAATTGCAGAGCACTTTAAAAGCTTCCATGGATGTGGTACGGTATTTCTGGTTTGCAAATTGGGAACTGTGGTTTGATTAAATGTTCTTTCAATGGTTTTAAAGCAAACATACTTCAGCATAATTGCAGTACAGTGATGGTGAGTGAAGGTGCCTTGAAGCCCTCAGTATTTGAGAAAATGACCGAGTGCCGAGGTACACTTTCGACTTGACCGATGGGGACGTTAAAGTGGCGGCTGTCCCAGGAATAGGTATGGTTGTGATTATTACACACCTGCCGTTTAATTCCCTGAATACTCATTCAAATAGATCAAAGCAATATATATATGGAAAACTTAAACAATAAAAAAAAACACCATTGAATATATATATTCTTTTTTTCTATTTTGTTTTTTTAGGCATCAAATGTTAGGTCTGTAACTGCTACACTGTCATTTAATGGCAGAGATGGACTCAGATTGGACAATGAAAATTCAGGACAAAAATTAAAGCCATTTTTACACCGTTACAGTACAGTAAGTCGACTCGTTAAGTAGCATTTCGTCATGTTGTGCATCGCTATGAGACAGAGAGGTGAAAGATCTGTTACAGTACAGTACCATTACAGTACACTTACAGTACAGTTACAGTACCGTTACAGTACAGTACCGTTATAGTACAGTACAGTTACAGTACAGCACAGTACACTTACAGTACAGTTACAGTACACTTACAGTACAGTACCGTTATACAGTAGTACAGTAAGTCAACTGGTTAAGTAGCATTTTGTCATGTCGTGCATCGCTATGAGACAGAAAGGTGAAAGATCTGTTACAGTACAGTACCATTACAGTACCGTTACAGTACAGTACCGTTACAGTACACTACAGTTACAGTACACTTAAAGTACAGTTACAGTTACAGTACACTTACAGTACAGTACCGTTATACAGTAGTACAGTACCGTTACAGTACAGTTACAGTACAGCACAGTTACAGTACAGCACAGTACAGTTACAGTACACTTACAGTACAGTACCGTTATACAGTAGTACAGTACCGTTACAGTACAGTTACAGTACAGTACCGTTATACAGTAGTACAGTGAGTCAACTCGTTAAGTAGCATTTCGTCATGTTGTGCATCGCGATATGATAGAAAGGTGAAAGACCTGTTACAGTACAGTACCATTACAGTACACTTACAGTACAGTTACAGTACCATTACCAGTTGCGTAGGAAGGTACTTTTGAATGGGGGGGCTGAAGACTGATGGCCGGCCTGGGGGAGGGGTCTAAGGGGAGGGATTTTTTTTGCATTTCCAGGTGGCCTCAGATGCAATTTGGTGCAATATAGCACACTTCAACACCCACTCCATTTTGATAATAATTTTGCATTTTCACCTGGCCTTAGATGCAATTTGGTGCTCCAAATGAGATTTTTTTCTCATTTGGAAATGAAAAAGGGGTTTTCTGACTTGCGGAGCGGGGGGGCCGAATGATACTTCCGCCCCACCATATTTTTCACTGGGGGGGCTGGCGCCCCCCAGCCCCACCGGTTCCTACGCCCTTGACCATTACAGTACAGTACCGTTATAGTACAGTACCGTTACAGTACAGCGCAGTACAGTACAGACTTTACAGTACACTTACAGTTAAAGTACCGTTACAGTACAGTACAGTTAAGTCAACTTGTTAAGTAGCATTTTGTCATGTTATGCATCGCTATCAGACAGAAAGGTGAAAGACCTGTTACAGTACAGTACAGTACGGCACAGTACAGTACTGTTACAGTACAGTACCGTTACAGTACAGTTAAGTCGACTAGTTCAGCAGCATTTTGTCATGTTGTGCATCGCTATCAGACAGAAAGGTGAAAGACCTGTAACAGTACAGTACCGTTATACAGTAGTACAGTAAGTCAACTCGTTAAGTAACATTTTGTCATGTTGTGCATCGCTATCAGACAGAAAGGTGAAAGACCTGTTTTCCTTCAGCTTCAACCGACTTTGTTTTTCAACCCAGTTCTTTCTTCCCCGTTGCTTTTCTCACCTAATCTACGTCATCTCTTAGAAACTACTGTATAAGTACCAAAAACATGGCACTGGTACCTCCTGTACGCCAATTATATATACGGTATAAACAAAGCACAAATTATCATACATAATTCGCACTCAAAACGCCCACATTTCTATACAGTATATATATATTTGTGCTGTGAGAAAAAGGTCGTTGCCGCCGGCGACTGACCGAGACCTTTACAACTGCTGTTGAACTGTTCTAAATCGCTCTGCTTCGCTGACCATGTTCCATCATGTTTTCTAGGCCTCTGACGGTCGATCGATTGTAACACTTTTAAAAGTACTCATTTTCTGAGGGGGACCTAACATGTTTTTAATTATCTCTTCCACGTACGCCTAAGTGGCATGGATTCGGTTAAAATCAATTTCGGCTTCTCGATGACTCCAGATGAAGCGGCCGACTCGATCAATCATCACAAAAGATAAAAACTGGGTGAATTAAGTATTAGCAGCTTTAATTAATGAGATAACCCTGGGCTGTTCCAGAAAGACACAACATTTGGTTTCTTGGAACAATGCAACAATTTGACATTTCTCAACAGTTTTTTTTTTTAATATATATAATTTTTTCTTCATTTTTAATCATTTCCTGAACATTAAAAAAATATAACAGCCTTCTTCTTTTTTTCCTGTTTAACATCTTGTGGCTCAGCTAATTCAAAACTTCTTGCAATATATAATGTAGTAGCATTTTACATTGCGTAGTAATTAATTATGGATGTCACTAAAAAAATTAAGTCAATTTTGGATACATTGTACATGTATGTATGTATCTCTATATACACTGTACTAGAAAAGTGAACACCATCAGTTTGTTGAGTGTGCAATAACTGTACCACACATTAGTGACTTACATCATTGAGGCCTGCATTCATTTTAATACAGTACCATACACAACTCTTTCTACAACATAAAATCCCACTAAAAATAAATTAAAACTGTTAGCAAACTGCTTATAAATCCACTAGAGAGCCTGTGTAGGAGAATGTGTAAAAGTAAGTTGGCCTCACGTTTTGATCCTAGCAGGATCTTCTTCAAAGGCTAAATGACAAGTATAAGATATATCCCCATCTGTTCTAGAGTAAGTGTGTGAGACGAGCCATTGCTGATCATGGACCATTACTTAATGATGTTACGTCAATGCTTCGCTGCCCTTGCAGTGTCGATCGGTTAATTTATTGCAACGTGTCGATAACCAAGTAATTAGTGAGTGTAGCCAATCTAACTGAATTATTCAACCATACTATATAACAGCATCTTTATGCTCAAACCATCTGCATATGAGTGCCATCCATATCAACATTACATCCATAAGACCAATGGACATTTAACCTTGGCACCAATGGCTTATAATTTACTTTGTCGATCATGGTGAATTTCATTTTTGAGTTTGTTTTTTCAGAAGAACGCGACACTGTATCTCATCTCCCAGCATGACTGACATTAGCCATCTGTGCTCTATCCCACCCACCCACCCACCCACCCACCCGCACCCAACCCCCCTCCTCTCATTGCTAACCCATAGATAACACATTTTCAAAATTATTTCTAACCCAGAATCTTACATCATCGACGATTCACCTTTCTATCTTCCCGGAGGAATAATTCACAGCAATTCGGCATAGTAAATTGACAGAGAATGAAGATTTCAGCGACTGTAAATTCCAACGAGTCTTTGCGATTGGTTAAAATTGTGAACTCAAATACTACGTCACGAGAGTTCACCATCGTCGTGTAGCATGGACTGTCTATCTTGACATAAATATATCTTTCGTACATGGACTGTATGTACTGACTCCCTCGTAATCTATCTCTGACCACGACCCTTTAGCTCCCTCCACCAAGTCTACTGACATCTGGTGACTGTCCTTGACTGACGTCTTACAGAAAAGCCAAAACTCAAAGCCTCTCTGGCAACAATATCTTGCTTTGAACTATACTCATGGCAACATTTACCCCACCATTAGGCTTATATTTGAAAGCTTAATAATTGTGTATGCTGTAACATGAACAGTCCATTTTATAGTAAATGTTAGTTGGAACAAGAAATTAATTACTCTTCAAACATGTAGGTCTAATATAGAACCACCATTTTTATTGTTAAGATTATTGTAAAGAGATGATGATTGTAAATGGTCAGTGAAGACTTCCATCCATACCAAACAGTTGTCTTACCCAAATTATATAATCTGTGTATACTCTATGAAAAACAAGATGAGATCTTTTGACAACATCTGACTTCTGCTGGCACTAAAACTCACCCTGGCACCCCCTTGAAGAGGGAGATTACATCAGAAAGAGGAGGGATGACTTTCTTCACAAGAGCTTGGTTTCTGATTTCAAAATCAAAATGACTTTCACTGGCTTAAGTTTGACCTTGCACTTACAGTATAACAAAGTGGGCCACTCATATTCTAGCTACTGAATACATAATACAGTAATCTACCACTTCAGAAAAGAGCTTGTCTACATTTTATTCGAGGACAGCGTTTGACCTAGATATCGTCAGTGCGGGCGGGTGGCTCTAAATACTGTATAGTGGTGGTGTGTAAGACATTCCCAACACAAGCAATACTGTAGGTACAGTACATGTATACAATTGTTGTAAATAAGAACTGCCAAGTTTCAAAACTTCTAGATTGAGCCAAAAAAAATCGTATGTAATCAAGTTCAAAGAAGAACAGGGATTATTATAATAAAGATAATAAATTACATTTATAGAGCGCCTAATACAACATTTCAAAGCGCTTTACAAAGTAGGAAAAGAGACAAAGGAAACCAAGGAAAAAAAGAAACTAGGAATCAAACAGAAGTTACAGAAAAGGCACGATCGCCAAAACGAGTGCGGGTACTGTACGTGGACCAGGAGTTAATTGCAAATGCGCATGATAGGAAGAGCGAAGCGTAACTGTAGTTGACCGATGCAAAGGAGTAAGAAGGTCAGTGATATATTGAGGGGCAAGCCTGTTGATCACTTTGTAGGTGAGAAGTAGGGTCTTAAACTGGATGCGCTGAGAGATGGGAAGCCAATTATTACTGAGTTAATGGCAGATACCTCCTGAGGTTACCACCTGGGTAGAAATCATGGTTACTGTAGCTTCACCAATATTTCCTCCTACTCTCCTGTCATCTTTCCTCTCTCCATCCACCTCCCCCTCACCCCCCTCACAAACACTTTAGCCTTTTTAATGTGTTGCTTTTGACCAACACCAGACAACATTGATACCAATTAGTCACTGATATGAAAAAGGTCACCTTATGAGTCACATTCAGTAATATTGAAGTCAATCATTTTTGTAGATATGCATAATAAAAAAAATTAAACCTACTTCAAATTCAAAATAGCAGAAGTGTTTAATATGAAAGCAATTTCTTTAGCAGTCACATTAGAAATTTTGAAAAACTTACAGTGCACTATAAAAGCCCCCTTTTTCAACAATTTTAACTACCTTAGCCAATCAAGATGTAAATAGGGAAGACGATACACATTTTTACTGGAAAAATTTCCCTCAATGAAATTTCCATGGGACTGATATATGAAAACGAATCTGTTTGGCCTAAAGAAATATGTGCCAGTGCATCCCAACAGATTCAGTAATAATCCTCTGTTTTACCATTCATTCTGTAAACAAAAATTAAAGAGGACATCTTAATAAGTACTTTTAATGTGAGTCAGCATGAAATTAGCTATACCCATAATTTGGTTGTAAATTTAGTAAGTCAATTAACAATCATAAACTTCCTGCTATCAGATTGAAATCTCACACCTTGTGTAAAAAAAAAAAAAAAAAAAAGCCCAAGGCTAAATATCCATGGTTGGTAGAAATGCTTTCATACTTTGTGTGATGATCAAAGAGTCCACGTGATAAACAGTCAAAGCACAAACTTTTGAATATCAATTAAAAAAGGCAATTGCCCACCCGGGAAATACCGGCATCTATAATTCACCAAAACCGCCCCTATAAATCAGTGTCATGAGTGGGACGTTGAGGGAGCTGCAGCATTCTGCAGCCAGGCTGTAGAGGATGTAATCTTTTGCACTGTACAATAGGCAACACTGCTGATCTGCTAAGATGATCTCTATTGTTTGGATTGAAACAGCCAGGCTGCAGCATCTTGCAGCCAGGCTGCAGAGGATGTAATCTTTTGTGCTGTGCAATTGTTCCACACAATAGGCAACACTGCTGATCTGCTAAGATGATCTCTATTGTTTGGATTGAAACAGCCAGGATGCAGCATCTTGCAGCCAGGCTGCAGAGGATGTAATCTTTTGTGCTGTGCAATTGTTTCACACAATAGGCAACACTGCTGATCTGCTAAGATGATCTCTATTGTTTGGATTGAAACAGCCAGGATGCAGCATCTTGCAGCCAGGCTGCAGAGGATGTAATCTTTTGTGCTGTGCAATTGTTCCACACAATAGGCAACACTGCTGATCTGCTGAGATAATCTCTATTGTTTGGAGTGAAACAGCTATCACATGGAATCCGTCCACTCTGATAACTGTCCATGATTAAATGTGATACAGCCTCGCTGCAGGTTCTGCAGCTTGCTGCAGCTTTACTTCTTTGACAATGTGCCTTAAAAGGAACTCATGCAATCTGCCTTGAAAACCATCCTTCTGCTGATAATTCTTGATATGGAGGAAGTCCTGCAGGGACTTGATAGTTTGACTGACTCCAATCTTATTTCGAATCATACTTGTAGAGTTTATTTGACCGAACACAAAAACAAAAAAAACTAAAAAAAACCTGCATTAAAATTATAAAGAAATTTATCTTTTCCATTATATTTTCTTCCTGTTCTTTTCTTTCTTTAAAGTTGCTAAAATATTACAGCAATTTTAAGTAAGCTCTTGATCCTAAATTATTCACAGACACTGCCTTGAAATTGCAGTCGCATCGAGTGTTTTTGTAGCAAGAGGAAACATGTCAGCTTTATCTCTGAACGCAGCAGCGACCACAACAAGATACATGTATGCAAATATCTGCCTCCGCAACACTCACCTTCCCGTATTAAAATGCAATTTACGCTATGTTTCTCTACGAATGGCGAGAGGTATTAAAATTTGATTCCAGGGGGCCAGAGTTGGTCATTTCCAGGCTAATTTATACATACGCCCACAGAATCACAGTCGGGCTGGTAATATCAGAATCATATTCGCAGACAGAAGAAAGAGAAGGAAATGATAAAAAACAAAAAATTTGAGTGGAAATAGACGATGGATGTACGGAGGCACGCGCTTTGGAATATATGGAGGGGAAACGACACGCGGGTAATCGGATGGAAGATTTTACATATTACTGAGGGGCATTATAAACAACCATTTCAGATTCATAGTCTTTTATGCAACTATTACACTGACTGTGCGAGTTCATTCACCCATTTCTCATTGTTGTTTTTTTCACATTACTGCATGGGCATACGGGGCTACTGTACGAGCTTGTCGAGGAGCAAAGCAGATTGGTGTGGATGGAGGAGGGAATGATGGAGGAGGTGGTGATGATGTGATGGAGGAGGTGGTGATGATGTGATGGAGGAGGTGGTGATGATGTGATGGAGGAGGTGGTGATGATGTGATGGAGGA
>JAIPMN010030311.1:721-11567 GCA_020650975.1 Apostichopus californicus
GGGGGGGGGGGGGCGTGGTGAGTTAATTTTCTGCAACGATCCCTTACGTCCATCGTTTTTATACGCCTTTTGTGTGTGTGTGTGGATGTGCGTAAATTAAGTGATATGTGTACCTAAAACTAAAAAAAGGGGGTGGGATGGGGATGGGGAGGGGTAAGGATTGGGCTGTGCATGCCTTTTGGTCGCTATAGCCTGTTAAATCACGCATGGCGTCACAACTGCGATGCACTGCAGTTTTTCGGTAACATCACAGCTTGATCGAGTAAAGTCACATTCCCTGCGCAAGCATCGTAAATGTTTTTTGCTGACTTAGCACAGTATGTGCGCAGATAGGTATATAACTCCCCCACCCCCCCCCCACGATATAATTTGGACCGTCGGGTCTATGATGCCGCTTGCGATTGATCCAGAGAGCTGCCAACCAGAGCGATCGAATGAGTTTCAACAGACTCTGAAATTTGATAACCTTATACTAAATGCTTACCTAACTTCGCAAACATTGTATATTTAGGTGAATAATAAAGGGAAACTATAGTCTCTGTACACTCATTCTATTAATTACCTTACTTGGACCCGGCATAAAAGCGACAACTCTAAATTTTGAAATGTCTGTCTGCCTTCACATGTCGTTAACAAGTTGCCACTCTCTAGATATATTCAAACGCCAAGCTTCGTGACCCCCTCTATAAAAAAAACCTATATACCCTTCGTTCTTTGGTACAAATACCGTACTATACATGTTGGGGTTTAATTCCATTATACAAGGGCATCGTTTATTGTTTATTTACTCCATTGTTTGGTCAAACTTTTCTTTTTATTTCCCTTCCACATAAAAACCTCTTCCAGACGAATCATAACTTAATCAGTGATTCCAGTCGATTTCTTGTTTGATTCCACTATTTAACGAGAGACTTTCGTCTCCATAGGTTTTTTTTTTGTCAACGTGATGACTGTGTTTTCACTACGGCAAACGTTTATTATATGTTAGTTAATATGCATGTGGGTGGCTTGTACAAATGCCAAACTAAATACGTTGTTAAGTCGGTGTATAAACTTGTTTGCCAAGCATTTCATAACCACAGAAAGATGATATCGTGTACACTATAAGTTAATTGTAAACATCACCGTGCATATATAGGTTCCATTTATAACCTAATGGAGAATTTCTATGAATGCGTCACACGCGTGGCGCCAGTTGTGAAATGTCGTGTACATATCTCATGCAATTAAAAACTGATAGATAATAGTGAAAATCGTGGGCGAAAAGAAATGGATCAAAAGCCTAAATATTGTAAAGACACCGACTTATAAAACAACAGAAAACATGCATGTCTGAAATATTTCGATACCCACAATCGATTCTGAATTTTCGTGTCAATATATCATATGGGCAAATAGAGGGCGTCTATCAGAGTTTGACAGCTACTTTTAATAACATTATAGTGTGAGTTGTTTGAAAATAAGCTGAGTTGCTAGTTTTCTTTCAGTCTGCCAGCTAAGATTAGTTATCATCCCATACACTACACTACAGAGGGACTAATTACTTCGTGAAAAGGAAATTGAATATATAGACAAGGGGTTCTTAGTTTAAAGGGAGTGAAGACTCGCACACAAAGAAACGTCTGATGCCGGTAATCTGACCTATTTTCGAATGAGGTGTAACAGAAGTGTTAGACACCACCATCGATCCCAGAAAATACACAAACAGATTGCTACCGTCGGTAATTGGACACTAGTGTACAGTCAATACATGCAGCTATGGTAAATACCCACAACACAGTGTACATATAGCAGCGATGGACATCTCAGGTCCAGTAAAAAGATAACAAGGTAGCACGTTAATACGGAATAATCTCCGGCTTGTATACCCTTGCCCGAAGTCCACCACATTTATCTCGTTCAAATTTTGAGAAATATACTTTCAACGTGGCTAAAATATTCTAAAGCATTATTCCTTGAGATTCTAGTCTCTTCGAAACATTCCGAGTTACTGATGTAACCACCCCCCCCCCCCAAGAAAAAAAAACACAGGGCCAGAGAGTTCATATTTACAAACTTTACCACGACAGTTAAATATTCTGTACTTCAACTGCTGGTATACAAATGTAATAATAAGGCGTATTGTTAGCCTGCAGCATGTATTTTTTTATGATTATTCATAGAAAATAGTGATCCCCTCTTAAATTATCACAAGTGCATCATCATCTATAGGTTAACGGTAAAGGTCACGTGGTAAAGAGACATTCCAAACAAAGGGCGCCACCACTTTGGGAGTATGGAACCGTAATGTCATGATGGGTTGCGGATGGGTTCAATGTCATCTGAGATAGGTACGAGGTACGGTACTTTATGTGAAACTTCTGCCAGAGCCGAGTTTTTAAGATGGCGCTCTTTATTATAGCCATACATGTTCCCTATTCCGACAGTGAGTGCCAAATGAACTAATTATATTAATACCAGTATGTCTGTATTGTATGTTCCGTTCCAAGGGCATCTGCGACAACCTCACTTGATCATACGGTTAGTCGAGAGTTAGTTGAGAGTTGATCATACGGTTAGTTTCGATGTAAGGGCACAGGTTGAGAGTGGATCAAGTTGTTTGGTTGATCATACGGTTAGACTCGATGTAAGGGCACAGGTTGAGAGTGGATCAAGTTGTTTGGTTGATCATACGGTTAGACTCGATGTAAGGGGACAGGCTGAGAGTGGATCTTGTTGTTTGGTTGATCATACGGTTAGTCTCGATGTAAGGGGACAGGCTGAGAGTGGATCTTGTTGTTTGGTTGATCATACGGTTAGTCTCGATGTATAGGGAAAGGCTGAGAGTGGATCTTGTTGTTTGGTTAATCATACGGTTAGTTTCGGTGTAAGGGGACAGGTTGAGAGTGGATCTAGTTGTTTGGTTGATCATACGGTTAGTTTCGATGTAAGGGGACAGGTTGAGAGTGGATCAAGTTGTTTGGTTGATCATACGGTTAGACTCGATGTAAGGGCACAGGTTGAGAGTGGATCAAGTTGTATGGTTGATCATACGGTTAGACTCGATGTAAGGGGACAGGTTGAGAGTGGATCTAGTTGTTTGGTTGATCATACGGTTAGTCTCGATGTAAGGGGACAGGTTAAGAGAGGATCTAGTTGTTTGGTTGATCATACGGTTAGTCTCGATGTAAGGGGACAGGTTGAGAGTGGATCAAGTTGTATGGTTGATCATACGGTTAGACTCGATGTAAGGGGACAGGTTGAGAGTGGATCTAGTTGTTTGGTTGATCATACGGTTAGTCTCGATGTAAGGGGACAGGTTGAGAGTGGATCAAGTTGTATGGTTGATCATACGGTTAGACTCGATGTAAGGGGACAGGTTGAGAGTGGATCTAGTTGTTTGGTTGATCATACGGTTAGACTCGATGTAAGGGCACAGGTTGAGAGTGGATCAAGTTGTATGGTTGATCATACGGTTAGACTCGATGTAAGGGGACAGGTTGAGAGTGGATCAAGTTGTTTGGTTGATCATACGGTTAGACTCGATGTAAGGGCACAGGTTGAGAGTGGATCAAGTTGTATGGTTGATCATACGGTTAGACTCGATGTAATGGGACAGGTTGAGAGTGGATCTAGTTGTATGGTTAATCATACGGTTAGTTTCGATGTAAGGGGACAGGTTGAGAGTGGATCTAGTTGTTTGGTTGATCATACGGTTAGATTCGATGTAAGGGGACAGGTTGAGAGTGGATCAAGTTGTTTGGTTGATCATACGGTTAGTCTCGATGTAAGGGGACAGGTTGAGAGTGGATCAAGTTGTTTGGTTGATCATACGGTTAGTTTCGATGTAAGGGGACAGGTTGAGAGTGGATCAAGTTGTTTGGTTGATCATACGGTTAGTCTCGATGTAAGGGAACAGGTTGAGAGTGGATCAAGTTGTTTGGTTGATCATACGGTTAGTTTCGATGTAAGGGAACAGGTTGAGAGTGGATCAAGTTGTTTGGTTGATCATACGGTTAGTTTCGATGTAAGGGCACAGGTTGAGAGTGGATCAAGTTGTTTGGTTGATCATACGGTTAGTCTCGATGTAAGGGCACAGGTTGAGAGTGGATCAAGTTGTTTGGTTGATCATACGGTTAGTCTCGATGTAAGGGGACAGGTTGAGAGTGGATCTAGTTGTTTGGTTGATCATACGGTTAGTCTCGATGTAAGGAGACAGGCTGAGAGTGGATCTAGTTGTTTGGTCCCAGAAAATACACACTCAGCTTGCTACCGTCGGTAATTAGACACTAGTGTACAGTCAATACATACAGCTGCGGTGAATACCCACAGCACAGTGTACATAGCAGCGATATACATCTCAGGTCCAGATAAAAGATAACAAGGGTATCACGTTTCATTACTGACTGCATTTTTTAGTGACAAGAATAAAACTTCACTTGCAAGCAACAGAAAGTTAACTTTTTCAGAGCGCGGCACCCGGTTTGGGGCGAGTCTTCAATGCCTTATACTCTCATCGAAAATAATTCTCCTGAATCACCACAGGGCACCCTTGCGAGCTTTTGTTGACTTAATAAAGGATTGGTTCAGGTGTTTGACATGTCTATTTTGTATGAAAGAGCACAAAAAGACAAAAAGAACAGTGAAAAAACTACCATGATAGCATGCTCAGTTAAGGAGATATGACACTTTGAAGATATCAAAATTTCTTTGAAAACGACTGGTGTAGAAAGACTTACTGTAAGGGTGTGATGTCACATCCTCACTTCCTTAACATTTGTGAATATATTTCTTTAAAAATTATTTACATTTTTTAACACATTTGAAAATAATATAATCAAAAATTCTTCAGATGTTTAATCTCAAATACTTCCTTTGAAAAATATGAGATCTCCTGACATATCTTTTGGTTGAAAGTCATAAAATCTCACAAAATATTTAGAGAAAAAAACAAAGACTTTTCAGGAATGTGAGGATGTGACATCACAGCTAGTCAGATTTCATCAGTTTCTACACATTCTGATAAAACTTTACACTTGAATATCTCTTTAACCGAAAACGATATTTGAACAGTTTTTTTCACCATTGTGTTTCTTTTATTGTCCTCTTTCATATACCATAAACATGTATGACAACTGAACCAATCCTTTCAGGATGTGTTATACTGAGGCTCAACTACGCACTATTTACCAATTGACTGTGTATTCATATACTGACTGTTTGTGTACCTTCTTATATCTAGATTTTGATTTAGATCAACGGCGTTTGGAGGTAGCGCACAAGAACTATTGCGACCATCGTTGCTTAACACTATTTGATGTTTCTTACACGCTTTGCACATTGATCATATCAGAAATGTCATGTCGTGTTGTATATAAGTAGTTTAACAAGTCTAAACTAGACTTTGTCCTTTTAGAGTACCTGAACAACATTAATGACATGTCTTGTACGGAGTAGTAAAGGATATTATACAACGGAATTATTTTATCCGGTAGGATGTTTTAAATTAAACTATAATATCCCCCGGATAAAATAGTCAGAGGGACATTATGCAAAGTCACACCAGGTCCTGCATTTTACTGAAAAATACGACATATTTTAACAGTGTTGAAACGCTTAACAAACCTAGGCCTGTATTAATTAATATAGTTTACATTTATTTATCTTATATTTGTTACCCCCGCCAAAACATAAAGCCAAATAAATACAAAGCTATTGATTTGATGGTGATTTGGTCTTAGAGTCGGTAGCGAGCAACTTTCCTTCCAATTTGATATTTCTTCTGATATTGCATGAGTAAATAGAGCAATTAGCTGTCAATAACATACAAAAAAAGTACGAACGTTAATTAAATGAATTCAATATGTTTATTCTCCTTTAAATTTGTCTCTTTAACGGATAATCAACAAAGTCTAACATTTGTCAATCTAACCCGTGATAAGTTTGATTACTTGCTAGTTTTTTGTTGTAGTGAAATCCTTTTTTCTCCCCCTGTTTCGTTGAAGGATGCAGTTGGATAGGTGGTGTTGTGTTTATGATTTTTAATTCTATTTATATTACTTTTTAGGATAGCGCCACCATTTTCTTTGCGACTACTGAGATCTGTTAGATCGTTATGGTTACAAGTTGTCACGTTTTTCAACTCAGAAGCATTGCTTAGTTTAGATGCGAACATATAGCCTAAATCTTGCTCATTTTCGCTTCTCGGCCTTTTGGCTAAGATCATGTGTAGTATCTGTTCCCTTTTGAGGGGAATGGTGATGCACACCCGACGATGATCACACAGTCACAGTCCCGATGTAAGGGGACTGGGAATCTGGGATTGACAGCGGATCAGTCGTTCGGTAGTTTGGTTTTCGTGCCCAGGTTCTTTCCTGGGTGACTTTACTGAAAAAGTATCTTGCTCATTTTCTAACCTTTGAGTGTGATAGTCTGTGACTACTTGTTGTATTTTTCCACTGCTAATTTAGGATTACAAATTTGTCAATCACAGTTATTCATGGTCAGTTTTCGCTGTGATTTTGAGAGGTGCCCTAAGGTTTTTTATGTATATATGACCGTATACCAATTCCGCTACGTTCCAGTACTACATTGTTGCTTACGGTTTGTGGGATTTATGCATACTTGGGCTTACACGTTACCTGGTTGTTAGGGTTTTGCTTTAGTCGTACATGGTTGTTTATTGTGGTATTTCTTGGTATCTTTATTATTGAACGTACCTAATATCTATGCTTGGGAATTCTATATACCATCACAACTCATTCAGTATGTATCTTTACCTTTGGCTTCCAATTGCGTGATATGTGATTGTTATATGTGCATGGTGCGCGTACAGGGTATGTGTATATAGGTCATATTTTTGTTGAATGAAGTTTAGGTTGGACCTTTGTTTACTCAATTTTATACAGTTACATGTTATGTGTTCCCTACGTTGACTTTGAAGTGGACAGTTTCGGATAACCACAAGAATGACAGTCAGTACTCAGGGGCGTATCCAGGATTTTGTAACCCGGGGGGCGCGAATTACTATCTAAGCGGAGCGCCACCATCGGTTGGCGCGCAGCGTACAAGAAAATTTCTGGTTTTGACACCCCCCAGATCACCGGAAATGGCACATCTCGGGCTTGAAAATGACCAACTAGATGTTCACTACTGCTTGAGTAACCAAGTATTTTTCCAATATTTTTTTTCTCCATCCGTAGCCTTTTTGAAGATTGTCACCAGTCACACATCATGTTCGACCTTATCGCTTCTTCTGTGGATCATTGCTTTTGTAGGTGATTCTACTACCCGTCAGTCCCACTTTTCAAGGTTTTAAGCCCATTATTCGTTCAGAATTTGAAAATTCACACTTCTCGTGAAATCAATTCGCTTCAAAACATACCCATAATGTTGCACAAAATTTCATCTATGGACAGCCAATACAGAAAAGCCTCCTTCAACCCCGAACAGACCGATCAAAATTGCACGAGAAGAGCGGAGAATGTTTAGGAATGTTGGTCAGGGAAATTTCAGACACACTTAACATATTGGTACATGGGCGCAGATCAGTCTTGGATAATGGTGGGGACGCGTGTCTGTTTTCTGATACTATCTAAGCGGAGCGCGACCATGGGTTCGCGCGTAGCGTACACGAAATTTTTGGCAAATACTCCTCCCAGATCGCCGGAAACAACATTTCCCAGACCCAATGATGTTCCCATACCTCCTTAAGTTTTAGATCTCGTGGCTTAGAAATTTAGTTTGGGGAAATGCATGGGCGTCTGCAGAAAAAAATCAGGGAAAAAAATAATCCAAGTAGACTTGTATACGATGGGTCTGGTTTTGTAACTCATCGGGAAGCGATTAGAAGGGTGGGTGTAGGGTTGCGGGCGAGCGTTTTCATACAGATGGGAACAATCTCAAGAAGTGATGGGTGCGTCCGCCCCCCCCCCGCCGGCAATGATACGCCTTTGGATCCACTACATTATATTCACAGGAAATGTGCTCAATTCTCAAATCGCATGCGGAATTTATGTTTAGATTCATTGTATGAGTTACGGTTCTAGGGGTGGGGTAACAATTAGCATTCAGTTCGCGTTGTATAACATTTTAACTCTGCATGACAGTGTTGCATCGAAAGACATATGTCTAGTGCAGTTCGCATATCGATCCTGGGCTAATACCGAAGTCATGTTCCCCGACGACTTGGTCGAGTTCAAGACCAGCCACAGTTGGTTTCATAGTACAATTTTACAATTGTTTAAGGCGTCCATACACACACGCGTCATGATATACTATATATAGTGTATATATATATATACATTAGTGAGAGAGTAAAAAAAAGAAAAGCCAAAAATGGAGTTGTCGGTGTAAGGGGTAAGCTGAGGCGCACGCCCCTTCCGAAATCCTCGATCCGTCACTGGTTACCCTGTGTATATAATAGGGATCAGAGCTGTAATTATGACTGTTCCTCTTTCTCTTCCCGGTGTCTAGGCGTTTTTCTTCTACTCCCTCCTTTTCTCCTTTTTCTCTCCTTCTTCTTTTCCTTTTTCCTTCCTTCCTCCTCTTCCCCCCCTCTTTTTTCCCTTTTTTCTTCTCTCTCTTTTTTCTTTCCTCTTTTTCTTACCCGGGGGGCGCACGCCCCCAACACCCCCCCTGGATACGCGCCTGGTACTTATTTACCTTGTCTTTTTTATTTTCACAGCCTTTTGCGTCTTGACCAGCACAGTTAATCTGTCGCCAGGAATGTCACCTTCTTGTGGAAGATGTTACCTTGTGCTTGTTTTCATAACATATATATTATCTCACTTTGTTATTTAGACATATTTTTCCTTTGTTTCTTTCAGTTTTACCGTCAACTCACTCATTCACCCAAATGTGCTTGTGTATTGACTTTCTTCAGCACGAACACTTGTATTAAACTGCTGGCAAACGTCCAGAATATCGCCACGGTTTATAACTGTAGTGCGCATGCGTGCTACAATATTGGGATTATTAGCCCGCTCCATAATCATACATGGCTGGCTGGTGAATACCAGCTGAACATACACTTTTCATAGCAATCTCAAAATCAAAGGTTGGCTACGCAGGAAAATATCCAGACTCAGATTTGAAAGAATTGTGGCGGCGAACAGTTAATTATGCACACGTAAGTACAATAAACCTTCTTGAGTAGCATTCTTCTTCAAAACAGTACGTACAATTCTCAACTTTGGTTCTTTATTCTCGAATTGAACAAAACAGGTAACATTTGAACGCATTTGAGTTAACAACATCCTGCAAAAAAGTTGCAAGCAAGAAATGTTAATCGTATTTATCCGCAACGACTCGGCGTTTTGTGTACTACTTCAGCTCTCGCAACATAGGCACTTGTAACGTAATTGTTGTGGCATGGCATAAGTATATGCTATGGCCGTGTATGGCATATATTACGTGTTTTGGATGATAATAAACCAGGGCCAGGAAATCGACTAAGCAGGTTTTAATAGACCGGATGGAGTTACATTTTTTATGATAGACTATAGGCCTACATGTATTCGTTAGATTAATCGCACATGAGGCCTTCGGTGCAAATCACCGTATGTTCGTATAATTTCTCTAACCAGGCGAGGATACTGTAACGTTAACATGTAGTTCAATTGACCAATCACTGTCCATGACTCTGTGAATTCTCTGTCACGTCCGAAACAGGCGTGGATCGTGATTGGCAGATTAGTTGTGATGGTTTTAGTCATCATTTAATATTTTATATTGCAGACACATGCGTGTTAGAGGTTTTTGTTATTAACATTACACAATGTAGCCTAGCTTTGGTCTCCGTTAAGGGACAAAACGCCGAACTGGCTTCTTCGTGACCGAATAAAAAAACTTCAAAGGGGGTTCCAGCAACAAAGACCCCTCTATTGAATATGAACAACTAAATAACGTTGATTTACCGTGCACCACGAACTACAATGACATGTGCTTGTAAACAAATACAGCTGTTCTAGTCTTTGTTTCGGGGTTTGAGGAAAACGCGGTTATATGGATGTATAGCGCCCTCAGTTTTTAGCGTGAGGAGAGCACAGGTGGTGTTTACATAATTTCGTTATTGACTAGTAAGTAAGTGATAAACATTATTATTATATTTTTTCGGAGCATTAGCTACCAAAAACATTGTTAGGATATCCACTGTACATTATTTGATGAATAATCATGTAAATTATGGAATAGATCTGCTTTGTAATTTAATTCTCACAATTATCAGATGAAAAGTGGTGCATGAAATAATATACTAGTTGATGTCTAAGCGTTAACTCTCTGATATAACTGGCGGCTGGCCCTCTTGTTTATCACTAACACTATTCAAGATAATGATGGACGAATCTTCACTTCATCGAATCTGAGATAACACCACACACTAGACTAGTCATAGCTGAAGATGCTCTCTAGAGGCTTCTCCATTGTAAGTTTCCATTTAGACTGTCAGTATTACATAAAGACTAACAGGTCCTGCTGTACTGGAACAGATTGTCCTAGCTATCAGAATCACAATAACAATATAGTTCATTTGCCACCAGCCGATGCGCATAGCTAGTAAAGTAACTACTGTTGCCACCTGTAACACAAGTTACCGTGTTACGAACACAAAGTAGTAATTACTGATACACGGTTGTGGGACAGGAACAGTAGTAACATGTGTTACAGGTGGCACCAGTATAGTTACTGTACTAACTATGTGTTTGAAGTAAAGGAGGTACGGAACCGCTTGATTCCAGTTCACACCTTTATTTAAATTACGCCAATTCTTCATGCCGAGAACGAAGAAAGGCCATGTTCGGGTTTATCCATAGGCCTACCTATAGCATAAAACGACTAGATACGACTCCATATTAGAAACGCGTAT
>JAIPMN010030324.1:0-12646 GCA_020650975.1 Apostichopus californicus
GTATGACACCATAATAACACACCACCATAGCACACAATCAGTAGAACACCACACTACACCAGGGCAACAATCATAATAATAATAATAATAATAAATAAGTTCTTAATATAGCACCAAATACCAAAAGGCCTCTAGGCGCTTTACAAAACCTAAAACATATTAAAAAAATAAAAGACAGAGAAATCAAAGGTATAAAAAGTCTAGAAAACACATAAACGAAAATTAACAGTATGTAAAATACGAACACAAAAATCTAAAAACACGAGAAGACTATAAAACAGACCAAAACCTATAAAAAAACAAAAACAAAGGATAAGCACATAAAATAGAGTTGTACAAAAGTAAAAGTCTAGATAAAAACACGAGTATATAAAAGTGACAAAATCACGTTGAGAAACTAAAAAGATGTGTTTTTAAAATTTTCTTAAATATGGCGAGAGATTTAGCAGTCTTTATGTTGTGTGGTAGGTCGTTCCAAAGCTTCGGTGCAGCAACCAAGACTGTCTACATTTTAATTTTTTTCAAGTTCCTGCCACCTTAGTGAACATCAATTCAGGTTTCTTACTCAAGTTTACTATTCCATTATTCTGCATAACGTTTGAGAAGTATTTTTCAGATTTCTCCTAACATGGTTCTATAAACCGGCCAATACCGACCCTAATCTTTTCATTTATATAACCAACAAATGACAGACATCCTTTTAATTATTTGTCTTACTCACTTGTGAATGAAAACGGTAGACATGCCCAGTGACCTGGCAATGGAGCATGCATGTTGTCCGCCCGCTCCTCCGAAACAGGCCAGCACGTGGCGTGATGTGTCGTGACCTCTGGCCTGCGGGGACAGAGGTCATTAATGAATGAATAAAACTGACCCGTCAAACAGCATTCATGCGACCAAGGAATGACTGGTATGCATGACTGCTGGCGTTAATAATAGTATTATATATGTAACTGTCTCACTTTGTTTGAATACTTCTTAAGATATTAATGAAGACAATCGCAATCAAATGAGAACACATTATTCTGTTAGTAACTGGTGCTGACATTCAAGTAGTACGCTACAAGCTGTGCTTAAGAGATTCACAAAATAAAGAACAAACTTAAGACATAAAAAAAAATCCACGAATAAAATTTATAAATGACTGTTACATTTTTGGTATGGAGCATAAAGGTTGTTAATAATTGTGGGAATTATACCACATCACTGTAAAGTATTTCTTTGACTTATTTGGAATTAATTTCATACTTTTAGATCCAATAGATACCATGCTACTTTTGTCTTATAATTAATGTCAGATAATTATTTATAGTAATTAATAATAATCATTTATAGAAAGAGATTCTTTCAACCCCAGTTATTGTGTTCTTCTTTGTAGCGGTCTATTTCTTTATTTTATGTATGTCACCTGTGTCAATGCTCTGATTGGTCGACACATCTTCTCATTGGCGACCCGTATAAAACCCATTGCGACCTCTTCCACGGATAAAGGATCTTTCTTGGTCCCTTCGGGTTGGCTGGCATGGTAGGCATTGATCTGAAGAAGAGACCAAACGATGTGACTAAAGGAATTAACATAATTGAGTTCACCTTGCTTGCCTAACCTGTCAATGTGAGACACACACTTGCCCATTCCACAGCACCCAAGAGAGGCTAGGTTCAACGGTATACTCTTGCCAAACTGTTATCTAAAACATGTGCTTTGTACACCATGCAGGTGAAAAGATATCCAGGTATTTAAGTCCTCGTAGAAAGGGGCAAACTATTACCTTCGTCTTTACTGTGCATGAAAGAGATGTTTGTGATGGCCCCTCAACTAATGCACTTACCACCCCACCACTCCCCCTGCCCTTCAAGCAAAAAAGAACAACTCTCATAGTGGTTACTCAGGGGTGGATCCAGAAAATTTTATAAAAGAAAGGGTGTGTCCCTGGGGGGAAGCTGACTACCATGAAGGAGGCAGAATTTGAAAATCTGTTTTGAAATAGGCTCACAAAATGATTCACAAAAATAGAATCAGAATTCACTTAAAAATCAACAAGTACAGCAAAGTAACAAATTGATCAGCATTCTCTGCATAATGATGTTTCGCTTTGGCATTCCCACGTGATAAAAATCGGTACGTACCTGCTTGGTCAGTTCTTCAAATCCAACTATGGAGGTTTCCTTGTCCAGAGGTTGGTCCTCTGAAGCACCAAAGATTTTAGGAAAGTATTCTGGAAGTAGCCTCTGTAGAACTAAGTTTGCATCAGTGACACAAAGAGGTCCACCTGGAGGAAACAAAGTTACGGTCAAAGTTTTATAAAACACATTTGTCCAATTATGAGGCAATCCGACGGCATCCCCTCACCACCCCCCCCCCCACCACCACAAACAACTTGTTAATTGAAAGTATTTTGAGAACCAGCATCTCGAATCCCAACTCTTGATAGCATCTTTCCATCCTTTTTTTATTTCTCCCTCATTCTTCTCCATCTTCTCTTATTCTCAATTCTTTATTTTAATTTTTTTGCTGCTAATTTTCATTTAATTTCTTTGTATGCAAAGGCCATTAGCAAAAGATAGCATATGTAATACTCCCATAGAATTTGTACAGGAAACTATGATGCTGAACTGTGCTACAAACTTTGTTTATGTGACTTTCCAGAGAAAAGAAAAAAAACTTAAGACAGAAAAAAAAAATGATTTTAGGAGCAGCTAATTACATTAAAAGACAAATTCGCTCTTGACAGTAAACTACATGACCTTTGGCATTACCTAAATCATTCAATCTCATTACAATAGTTCCTACTAGAGGCTGTTTACATGGAAACAAGGAAATGATTTTGGTGCTACCTTTCCTGTAACAAGTTGGTCCAGGGTGAGCCCCAGCTGATTCAGGACCAACATCGAAAAGGCCAGACCTAAAAAACAGCCTAGAGCCACCTCCAGCTGCGACAGTGTTGATATCCAACTGTGAAAAGGAACATAGGGGGGGCGGGCCTTGAATTTGCATTTCAATCGAAATAATATTCTTGCAATATTTTTTCTCGTTTTGTTTTTAGTGACAATTAGTACTAGAAACAAACACAACTTTTCCCAACAACATACTTTTGAATTTTCGATTCATTAGTAGTCAACTTGACAACACCATCTGCATCCTTCCTAACCCCCCCCCCCCACCTCCTGTTCCCAACCCCAAATAAAGGGAAATGCTAACAATTAAATGATCAACTACTCCAAGCTATTTAGTAATTACTCATTGTAATTAGAAATTGTGTATAAATGCAATTATTTAGTAATTATTTAAGACGAGATTTGCAGATTAAAGAGGAATTTTGTATAAATGCAATTACTTAGTAATTATCCTATAAAAGATTTTAATAATTGAGCTCCCTTCTCTCTGTCTGTTTACTTTATTGTTACCTGTGGAGCTTGGATTGTCACCCCTGCTGTTGTGGTTTCAAATACATGTTCGTATTCCCCAGCGTAACGGCTCACGTCTGTTGAAGTACCTGAATTGAAGACAAGAGTTGCCGACATACTCAATTACAAAGTAATAAATGATAAACCCTCAAAGTTATATACCAATGACTGCTTTACCACTTCCTTGGTTCCAAAATAGCTAAAGAAGAATTGCCAATGGGGACATGGTGGTGGTTTAGCTATAAGCTTAGTGCTCTAGCATTACCAACAACATTAAGCATTCTTTTTTATGCATTCTCTTCCCCTCCTCGTACTGGCCTATGTACAGATCACTAAATTCACAGTGCATCTCACAGTGTGTTTGCAGGCTTCACCGGTTATGAATCACTCGACACGTACAGTACTGAAGAACCTTTCTGTAGGGGCCTATCTGTCACTGAAACATTCACTGAAACAACATAACACGGTACTAGCGTTAGGAATATTGTCTAAACTGGCTGTGTGTAGTCCCAATAATATCTTATGCTAAATAGGCAACAGACCTTGATGAACTACAACATATCCAAAAAAAGAAGATTTACACATGCTATTCAAGTCAGTACTGTGAACATGAGGATGATGGATCATAGAAAAGGGGCACAATGGGCGGGGGGGGGGGGGGTGCAGATGTTATCTTTAACCTTTCCATTACGAAACCCCTTCTCAATGACCAACCGAGCAGCAATGGCTTCCTACACGATGTGCAACTTGTGCTTGTCAGGTTGTCTCTTTTTCATTCCTTTTTTTGTGAGTGCTGAAGGTAAAGTATGTATTGTATTGTATGTATACAAGTATGTATACTGGTAATTCACCAGTCTGTGAGTCAAAAGAACCACTCTTGGCAATGCAATAAAGCTTTGCTCATACCAGCAGGAATATGACTTCCATGCAAACCAAGGACACGCAGTGGTTAAGTTGAGATACTGTAATACTGTTTGAGGACGAATAACTCCACTCAAAATAATATCTGAAAGGCACAGAGAATTCCAGACCTTACTAGGATTGAATATTTACATATGCAACAAGCTTAGCTGCCTATTCGCGACTCACATTCTACTACGACAAAAGCAATCGTATTAAACATTACTAGCACCGTCTTTCCTTTGGTGACTTAACTGTATCTACTATACCTGTCAACCAGCCTTCTATTTTGTAACTGGTCCATAAGACCTACATGTGTCCTTGGACATCTTAAAGCCATTGAAAATCTCTCATAACCTTGACAAACCCATTTAACACACTGCTTATAAAAGTCTGTTATCCAACCCCTTTCTTATTAACCTATTCTTGCATTGATCTGGCATAAAAAATAAAAAAATTACAATTTAGGACAAAATTAATTAACGAATGTTTCTCACCTCCCATGTCAAATCCAATCACGGGTAAATTTGAATATTTATCAAAGGTGGTCTGAGCATATCCAACCACTCCTCCCGCAGGTCCAGAAAGTATTGCACGGGATCCGTTAAACCTACGAAAGATATACACTGCTGTCTTGTAAAACCAGATTTTCGGAGATCGAAACAGCCACGGCAACGACTACTTGAAGTAAACGATCAAGCTAGAACAATTGAGCCATTAGAAGAATTAGTAAATCCTCTCTTCTACTAATAAATACCAATCCATTTGCATTATTCCCATTACTTATTAAAGGTAGTCTGTATAGACCCCAAATTATAGCATGCTATAATTTCTAGAAATTTTCAAAAAGTAATTTCCTGGAGGTTTTTACTTTCCAATTGTTCTCAGACATTCTACATGAGCACAAAAGATGACTGAATGTCCCAGTGAGGTCAATTTCCTCCAGGGTGGTTATAAAAACAGTTAAAGAATTTTGACCCAAGGTGACCTTAATTTAATATCTGGCATATTTGTGGCCAATACAGCATACCTTTAAACACATAAAGGTTTTGTCAAAATTTGCCAAAACTCCCTCTTGCAGGCGCGTAGCCAGGAATTTGCCAAGGGAGGGGTCAACCTGTAGGCAAACTATCAGAGCCGTATATTTGGCTCTGCAAACTATCTAAGCGTAGAGTTGGCACGAAGCGTACAAGGAAATTTTGGCCAAGAATGCCTCCCAGATCGCTGGGAATGGCACTTCCCAGGTCTTGTAAGTTGCATCTAAGCATTTTCTATTTTGGAATTACTAGCGATATCATAAAAACATACCAAAAAAATATGCTCAAGGGGGGGCAGTAGCCCCCTTTGCCCCCCCCCCCTTGCTACGCGCCTGCTCTGTTGACTATTTATAGGGGTTGGTTCTCATGTGTGGAGGAAGCGATTGCAAGATGACAAACAGATTTTTTCATAATCACAGAAACAATGCAAGGTACTTTGTTACAGAAATGTTTTAAGAGCTAAACACAAATGAATGCTATCTGATTGTCTGTTGCTTGTCCGTCTGTCTGTTTGCTTGTCAAGTTGTCTGTCTGTCATTCTTTCTTCAGTATTTACAATGAACTATTTAATATAACAGATCTTCTGTGATTCCTTCATCTTACCTATCCATAGGAGTTAGTCCTCCGTCCGACTGCATGAACAGTACCCTCTTACCACTCAGGTTGTCATGGAAACCTGATGCAAAGCTGTTCAAATAGGTTTTGATGCATGGTGTCAAATATGCATCTGCACAAGCTGTATAAAATGAATATGAATGGGATAAAAAGTCTTTACTAATAAGAAATGTCACTAAAAGTAAGAAAGAAAGTAGTGTCCATTTTGAGCCTAATAAAGCTCTTTCATGTTTGATTAATTTACCTTGAGGTAAGCAGCATTACTGTACCCCGAAAGATCAAGAATACACGCGTGGCTGGGTGACTTTCCTGGAGCGCATTTTTTTAACATGGTAGTTAAGTGACTTGATCATTCATTGATTTTATTTGTTCCAATAGCAGGAAAGAAGTGTTACCTTTCTTTAGCAATTAAAACCACCTTCCAAAAATTCCTGATTAAACCACTTTGCCCGTCTATTAAGTTCTTTTCAGGTTTAAGCAATTTCAATTTGATTGGTTCCCTATTCATCATCGTTTAATTCAATGATCTCATTTGTAATAAACTTCCTTGTCACAATCACGGATCATGGGATTTCTGAAAATTAGAAATCTAAAAATGATGCAAACACTGCGACGTAAATAATCTCGACATTGTAACGAGGTGTATCGAAGATTGTATAATCTGTAATTGCTACTCAAAAATCAATAATGCACACCTAAGTCATGAAAAGCTTTTGCCGCAGCTAGAATTTCAATTGGTGTATAAATCTTGATGGGGGAGCAGAAAGGCATCAGTGGCGTGTATCACATAATAAAAGGCCATAGCCTGCATGCTAGGCACACAAGCGCTAGCCTAATGAACGTTTATTGTTGAGAATGTGTGATCAGGAAATAACTCTTTATGTAAAGCGGTAACAATCTTGATACAAATAACAATCATTTATGTAGTAGGTGATAATCTATTCGATAAGACAATGGAAGATTGAATGAAAATATGTATGCTTTGTCAAAAGAACTTGAAAGCTGATCACTACATAAGTCAACAGATTTATGTTGTACGTAATATGAGTACTGTACAGTACTTAAAAACAATAACACTAGGCCTCCAGACTTTTTATTACAGAACGGATGGCCGGTTCGGAAAATCAGGGTTTGGCTAAAAGGGGTTCGGATGATCAGACTTTTACTGTACTGTCAGCCAAGGAACCATGCTAACACGAACCTTAGTCCGAAACAACGTTTGTAAAACGGTATGCATACCTTCCAGCAGATTTAAGACCGCTTACGTTGTTAGCAGACCCCTTTCACAGACCATGCCTTGCACAACACTGGTATAGACAACTGTAAAACTGCTTACTAGTGGCCTAATTCTAAAGACACTTTTGATAAACTTTGTGATTCCGATCGGTATAAATTTGGTTGCGATCAAGGTAGGATGATCCCTCCTCAATCAAAAACAAAATTGTTCAAAGATACCTGTAAAGCCTCTGGGGACTATCTTCACCATCTTCATCACAGCACTTGACAAAGAAACATGCTTGAATCCGAGCTCTGTGGCAATCTCCCCCACTCTCTCTTCATGGGCGGAGTATCTGAGGATATACAAGTGAAAATATATATGTGAACTAAGTATGAATTTTCAAACATGACACACACTTTAACTTCTAACCGTGACGGCACCCTGATATCCCTGTACAAGAAAATTATAATTTCTCGCTTAGATCTCTCAAAATGATTGCAGGTACTGATTTGCGATTCATTATTTTTCTTGTTTTTAATTTTCGGCAATTGGTCTTGCTATTGCAATTACTATATCTTGTGTAACAATTCAGAATTTTTCCATCTCATTTTCTTAAAGCTAATCCCCAGACAGATATAACTCAAAACTGTCCATAGTTGAATGTAGCAACAATTGTACTATACTGTCTGTCTAATCTTCCCCACCACCCACCCACCCCCACCATTTCCTCCACCATCATTACCTCCCCCTTCCTTTTCCCCCATCCCTTCCATTCCACCCTTCCCTTCCATTTGCCCCGTTCCCTCCCATTCCCCCCCCCCCCAACCTCCTCTCACTCCCTCTCTCCCTCTCTCAAAAGTTATCCACTTCATCATTCCAGGCTTAATTGGTGAACATTTCTCGTATACATAAAATAAATTCAAATTCTTGAGCCTGTGGAGACAAATACTGCCTGCGTAAATACAGTATTTCATACTTGCACTTTGCCAACACTGTATTTTTCTTGATCATAGCATTCCCCTCAACAGAAAGTTGCTGCAATTATTGAGCCTGGATTCCAGCTCTTCATATTTCATATTTAACGATATCCAATATACAACAACTTACATATAATTTTGAAATTTAGAACCTTCATAAAGTTGACAATATTCCACTCGCTGCTAAAATAAAAACCCTTCAAGTACGATGACATAATTTTATAGTCCTCCTTTGTACACTACTGTACACAGAGGCTCAATGCATTCTAAACTTTATAGCTAAAGTGTAAGACAATTGCTCTTGCAAGAGTAGAGAATTCCACAGTGCAATATCCTTTATGGAACAAACAGAAATCATCCAAATTAGATTTTTGTAATATTAGCCTGTCTTATTAACTATGCCGGCACCAGCATATTTTAAAAGACAAAAGAACCAGGTTGATTACATAACGCTTCCCAGGCATATGCTATATGGATGCAGTGATTGAACTAGATTCCACAACTCAGCAAATATACTACATAGATTCCATACCTTCACATCCCATAACAATTGATACATTACTTTTTTTCATAAAATGCACCAGACAAATATATGCTTTAACCACCACTCAAGAGTAAGATCACGTAAGTTAAGCTGTCGATGAAACTTATGGCAGAATCCCTTAAATTACAGAAATTATTTGCAAAGTATGAATAAAGTTCAATCCAGTTATTGAAAATATCATAACTAAATGTATTGTTCATTTTTTTTAGTAACTGAAAGTTCAAATGTCGTTAACCATCCTCACATTCCCCCTCCCCCCTCAAAAGGAATTCTAATCTTCTTTGGAGATATCATTCTTGTATTTTACATCACATCTAAAATTATAAAATGTCATTGAAAAATGGGAATCAATCTCTGAATCTGCTTGAAGAGTTTGTCATTAAGAGCAGGTGTACTTTTAATCTGCAACTCTATTATCCCCACCCCCACCCTTTGATCCCCCACTCTTTGATCCCCCTCCTTTTCCCTGCCCAACTTCCCTCAAACAGAATATATAACACAGACAGATGATTCATGCAGAGTATGAGATGACAAGGCATAAACCAGACGAGGAATAAACCAGACAATGTAATCATAAAGACAAATCTTTAAACTTATCAATTCACTGATATAATCCAAACGCAAAGTTTACATATGGATCGTATAATTGCTGATTGTATTTGAACTAAATTATTGTTGTAGCATTCTGGAAGCTTCCATATATATATAGTAGTCACTGTTATACTATTATATACTGTTATACTACCGGCATTATATGGAACTGACAAACCAAGCAAATATTGGTAACACTCTCAGACACTGCAGTGATATCAGTTACCATTGCGGCAATCTCTGTGAAGGGAAACTTGGGGGTCGGATCAAGCCACGAAATCACTACTGAATGAGTACTTCTAAAACTGTACAACCTTTGGCATGGACAATCATTAGATTTGGCTTGGTACTCTTTCCCTATCATCTTTTGTAATTGAAATTTAGTAGGCACGAAACAGCAATATTTAAAAATTACTGTGATGTGTTTAACAACAATAATATTAAACTTTGGTTTAAATCCAGAAGCTCCTCTTACTCATTCTATATGTGAATATTTCTTTAAACAATTTGATCATATCAATTCAACACCTTATGTTAAGAATACTGCATAGATCACAGTTTCTCATAAGGTGGCCCAAGATTTCTATCAGGCCCCCCCCCCCTCCCCCACAAAAAAAATACTCAACTGGTATAGTCCATTCAGGCCTTAGGCTTGAGTACTGCGTCAACCCTACCCTGTCCATTTCTCAATCTAGGTTTAGTGAGACTTGTTATTATGCTTTGCACTTTATTACCAAACAGCATTTCCCTAATACAAAACTTGAGGAAGCCCTGGCATAGATGAACTATTCATTTTCTGCAGACTGTATACTGCACATTTATTACCCTTACAACTTTACATCATGATACAGGTTTAGGCCATATCCAGGGAATAATTTTACTAGTGTTGACATGCTGTATGTAGCAATTGCAAGGTTTACAAAATTAGTTAGTCATAAAATATGCTGAAAAATGCCATTTAGTTCTGTGTATAAGGCCTGCTATATACATTTTCAATGTGCAAAGCAATTTGGTCTAATTGCATAGCATTTTGCTTTTGTAACACCAGCTCAATTGCCTTGAGCATATATGTACTGTATATTTCTACCATGCCCACTTAGGTAAAGTCACCCCTACACAACAACATGCTCAGCATTAGTAAGATCAATGCTGGCTAACATGTGTGCGTAGTGCTTACCGTTATTTGTGTATAGTTCTGTCTACAGCATTCACGTGTGTTGACTTTCAATACAAACACGGCTGGTACCGGCTCACTTTGTAATGTACATTACACATTCAACTTACTACAGGCTAAATACAATAAAGCATCCAGGGAAATGGAATTCCTAAACGTTGTACTGTTTACTGGTAGCATGTTGACATCACACTTAAGTTGTATTATCATGTGCTAAATCTGTTTCAATCACTTTCTTTTCCCTAAACAAAAATTGATAATGGTAGAGAGCAGTGTTTCATAGAGGTCACTGAATTTTTAAAAGTGAAATCACAGGAAATCACAGCTAGCAGTAAATGGACATGACGTTACACGAAACAACTTGTTTACGACTTTGGAAGACTTGAGTAGTTCTTTTTAATAATTTGTACACCAAATCATTACATATTAAGAATCTTACATTCTTAATTTGTAATGTGGCCATGCCAGGATACCTGTCTTTGGGTATTAAATAGCAAACCTGTATGAGTGATGTCTTGAGTCCATCACACAGCGATCAAGGTTTTTCAAGCTATTGTACTGTAACTAATTAATGCACATGGAATGACCACACCCCATCTACACCCCCCTCGTGGTGGGTGACCAATAATCTACCCATCTTAGGAGAGAATCATGGTATGCAGTACTTAAATAACGGTACCTACGAGAAGGATCTTGTAAGTTCACTTGAAGCAAACTGCTGTCTGTGCCGTCGGTTAATTATTACCCTTGGACGGCTACTTTAAATTATGAATATATATATGTAAACAGTTCAGACTGATAGATAATGTGTTATTCTTATCATATCCTCTTGCAAAGATTAACACCAGAGACTTTTGATAAATCAAAGATCAGTCATACCATGGATGATAAAAACCTGCACTGTGAACCGTATCTATGACAACGTGAATAGGACCCATTTCTGATGCATTCATGTACAACAAGGTGTACAATAACCACCTGTGTTGTAACAGCTCAATCCATTTCATAAATAGACATTGAATACATACTGTAGGTATGTCAGTGAATATTGTCTGTCCTAACCTATATCCTAACATGTTTATTCACCATGTTGCTGCTAACTGTTCAGTGGTACTAGGCATTCTTTGAACTCTACCAAAAGGAATTCTTAATTTGTACATAGGATATTAACTTCGTAATGCTTGAAGTGGGTTCATGTTTTTCTTCATCTTCTTCTTCCATCTTCTTCTAGACATTTGGAGCCAAAGGGCGGCTATTTTCAAGATCATGCAAGATTCCGACCAAGCAAACTCAAATAACTCTACTTGTTTGTGCTGCATTGGGTTTTTATCCAGTCTTTGTAGAGTTGAAAATTTGGGGACCGACTTTTTTGGTCATAATCATAACAAGCTATAGTCTACTTGCTTAATTGTTAGTGTGATATTCATCATAGATATCATGATAACCACCGTAACGCTAGAATTAATATCAGTAAGATTTGATGTTAACAATCACTCACATATAAGAATGCATCAATACAACAGCCAGGCTTGTGATGCCAGATCTAGCGACATCTTTCAAGTCTTCACGGAACTTTGCTTCATCCAGTGGCTCCCATATCTCTACCTGAGGGTGGAAGAAAGGGCAATAAAACTCGTTCTGCAAGAATGTACGTTAACTGATTTATACACCCTGAATAAACCAACAGTCTTTAGCAGTTCTGAACATATTTAAGCAATCTCTGAACGACCAGACATTCAAATACCTACAGTAGATACAGAGTTGACAAATGTCTCACTGAAGAGGCCCAAATTGTGTCCACTGGGTTCCTCACTGAAGAGGGCCCAAATTGTATCCAATGGGTCCCAAACTAAGCTACAGATAAGTATACATCTAATAGGATTTGGTGATAAAAGTTAAAGATGCAAAACGTCACACTGGATACCATCGGTACAGCAGTTTGAATAACAGAGTGAGGGTGAGTTTCATGAAACATTGACAATAAAACTTATTGGTGAATTTCTCTCTAGGCAAGGTGGCCTTTTTTGGTATGCATATACATCTTTATATATATCGTTTATTTTATTTTGTTTATTTTCACAACATGTATACAACAAATGTAGCGAATACAGAGAGTTATGGAATGTGAAAGGAAGTGCATCAAGAAACCCTTGTGGGCTTATCTAGTGTTACACTCCCTGTACA
>JAIPMN010030325.1:0-10569 GCA_020650975.1 Apostichopus californicus
ATTATCATGTGCTAAATCTGTTTCAATCACTTTCTTTTCCCTAAACAAAAATTGATAATGGTAGAGAGCAGTGTTTCATAGAGGTCACTGAATTTTTAAAAGTGAAATCCCAGGAAATCACAGCTAGCAGTCAATGGACATGACGTTACACGAAACAACTTGTTTACGACTTTGGAAGACTTGAGTAGTTCTTTCAATAACTTGTACACCAAATAATTACATTTTAAGAATCTTACATTCTTAATTTATAATGTGGCCATGCCAAGATACCTGTCTTTCAGTATTAAATAGCAAACCTGTATGAGTGATGTCTTGAGTCCATCACACAGCGATCAAGGCTTTTCAAGCTATTGTACTGTAACTAGTTAATGCACATGGAATGACCACACCTCTTCTACACCCCCTTGTGGTGGGTGACCAATAATCTACCAATCTTAGGAGAGAATCATAGTATGCAGAATTTAAATCACGGAACCTACGAGAAGGATCTTGTAAGTTCACTTGAACTTGAAGCAAATTGCTTTCGGTGCCGTCAGTTAATTATTGCCTTTGGACGGCTACTTTACATTACGAACATATATGTAAACAGTTCAGACTGATAGATAATGTGTTATCCTTATCATATCCTCTTGCAAAGATTAACACCAGGGACTTTTGATAAATCAAACATCAGTCATACCATGATAAAAACCTGCACTGTGAACCGTATCTATGACAACGTGGATAGGACCCATTCTGATGCATTCATGTACAACAAGGTGTACAATAACCACCTGTGTTGTAACAGCTCAACCCTTTTGATAAATAGACATTGAATACATACTGTAGGTATATCAGTGAATATTGTCTGTCCTAACCTAATATCCTAACATGTATATTCACCATTTGCTGCTAACTGATCAGTGGTAATAAGCATTCTTTGAATTCTACCAAAAGGAATTCTTACTTTGTACATCGGATATCAACATGTCATGTTTGAAGTGAGTTCATGTTTTTCTTCATCTTCTCCTTCTTCCATCTGCTTCTTGAGATTTGGAGCCAAACGGCAGCTTTTCTCAAGATCATGCAAGTTACCGACCGAGCAAACTCAAATAACTCTACTTGTTTTTGCTGCATTGGGTTTTTAACCAGTCTTTGTAGAGTTGAAAATCTGGGACCGACTTTTTTGGTCACAATCATAACAACATAAAGTCTACTTGCTTGTTTTTAGTGTCATATCATCATCGATATCATGATATCCACCGTAACACTAGAATTTATATCAGTAAGATTTGATGTTAACAATCACTCACATGTAAGAATGCATCAATACAACAGCCAGGCTTTTGATGCCAGATCTAGCGACATCTTTCAAGTCTTCACGGAACTTTGCTTCATCCAGTGGCTCCCATATCTCTACCTGAGGGTGGAAGAAAGGGCAATGAAACTCGTTCTGCGAGAATGTACGTTAACTAATTTATATACCCTGAATAAACCAACAGTCTTTAGCAGTTCTGAACATATTTAAGCAATTCAACGACCAGACATTCAAATACCTAGATACAGAGTTGACAAATGTCTCACTGAAGAGGGCCCAAATTGTATCTACTGGGTTTCCTCACTGAAGAGTGTCCAAATTGTATCCACAGGCTACGGATAAGTATCTAATAGGATTTGGTGATAAAAGTTATAGATGCAAAATGGTCACACTGGATACCATCTGGTACAGCAGTTTGAATAACAGAGTGAGAGTGAGTTTGATGAAACAAATAAAAAAAATAAAATAAATAAATCAAACACCAAGATTAGAAAAGTCTAAAATCTCTTCCTTAAAGTAACCCCTTACCTTCTCACCGGTGGTGCCTGTCACTGTTTCAATGTTGGGTGGCTTCTCGAGCTGACAGTCATCCTTGTGGAGTACCACTCGTTCCGATACTTCGATGACTGCATCATATAAAACATCAGGTACACTAATGATCTGTAAAAGGAGTGGCAAAATATCTAACTATATCTACTTCAAAATGAGAGATGTCTTGGTCAATGATGACTAAGCGGTTTCAATTTTATTAAACATGTTGGCAATTTTTTTTGGTTTAGATCATAAATACTTCAATTACAACTTGAGCCTCCTAGAGATGTTGTTAATTATGAACACATCATAAACTGCAAAAGAAAACAAGGTTACACTAGATAATACTAAAATAGTAACACAAGTCATAGGGTTTTGGCAATGTGTTATTTTCGCATACAGATTTCTTCATTGTTGCCCTCCCAACAAACAATGTTGCGATATCTATCGTACCACAAGCCACACCTATTTTCAACTCTGTGAAATCCAGTCACTATGAGCAAGGCCCTCTGTCCGTACTATATAGTATAGCCTTAGAAGGCTGAATATCAGTGTCAATCAAACACATGTAGTTTCTTATTTCTGACAATCCATTTTTTATGATTCTTATGATGCCAGCAAAACGTAGAAAACATTATTTTACACTATCATTTCAGTATCAACACAATCTGATCAAAACCCAAAGCTTACTAAATCGAATATTTTTGGTCTGGCTTGGTTGCCAATGTGCAAGAGGTCCTTGAAGCCTTTGGTTATGACTAGTGCCATCCTTTCACCCTTCCGTTCTAACAGGGCATTGGTTGCCACGGTAGTGCCCATACGAATCCAACGGATGTCTGTAGTGTCCAGAGGCTTCTCCGGTGGCATCTTTTGTCCTGTTTCCTACAAAGTAAATCAAACATTTTACACACTATCGATGAAGGAAAGCTATGTTCAGTGGAATCTATATAATTAGAATATTTAATGCAATGTGGTTATTATACCACCTGCTCAATAAGTACATTCATCGGGTTTGAAACTAATTGCGAGGAAAACAAAAAGTCTTGACAAGTTCATCTTCTGTACGGTTGATTATAACTCGTTACAATGTGAATTAGGCAATGGAGGAATTGAGTGAGCTGATATATCCCTTTCTGTCAAGAGTTGCGATCCATTTAACTCTGTGCCGAGTACGAGTAAACTTCCCATGGTATGGTTAAGAGTACGAATACAAAGCACTTAGCAGGAAATACCAGTTTGTAATGTACTATGTACTTTATTCACAATGACCATGTAAAATTTGGTTGGATGGGTGCAAGTGCAAGTAACTATGCCATAATACAATTGCATAAAGTACACACTTATATCGGTGCTGTGGCTGAGTGTATAAAGGGTGTGAAGTATACTGTGCTGTGGGTATTGATCGCAGCTGTATGTACTGACTGTACACTGTGTCTAATTACTGTGTCTAATTACTGTGTCTAATTACTGTGTCTAAATAACTGTGTCTAATTACCTACGGTAGCAAGCTGTGTGTGTATTTTCTGGGATCGATGGTGGTGTTTAACACTTCTGTTACACCTCATTCGAGACTAGGTCAGATTACCGGCATTAGACGTTTCTTTTTGCGCGAGTCTTCACACCCTTTAAGTTAGCGGTTCAGTGAAGGGGAAATCTCTGAAGGGTAATTTGGTTACCTAGTTTGTGCAACAGTGTAGCCAGCTACAGCGTGGAGCTTTGTGTGGGTGTTCTGCAATTAAGTCAATGTCCATGGACCAAATAAATAAGTTGCAAATACTGTTTTTGGGCCTAGCTTTCATTGGACCTGTCTAGCCTCTAGTAGTAGTAGGTCTTAGGTATTTTTATTAGTGGTAGAACTTAAGTTCTAGAAGGCAAGTTGGGTAAGGGTTAGGCTATAGGAAGCCCTAACCAGTATACCTGTACTGCCTAACTGACACGACAAACACACCAAATGTACCATAATATTGATCGATGGGAGACTTTCATCTGGTACAGTGGTAGTTATACGGGCTTACACGATCCTGACTGTGTAATTAGGCTGCCCGTTATAGGTGGGCTGGCCTAGTAAGCCCATCTCCTTCAACTTCAAGCAATAGCATATTAAACAGTCTCAAGTACATAGCTTACCTCTTCCAATATCCGCCGAATTCCTTCTCGTGGGGCATCAGGGTAATTTGCTGGATCTTCTGATAATAGTTTCATGACTCTTGTCTTTCCACCGGGACATCGTGCATACACATCTGTGAATGTACCACCTCTGTCGATTGCGAAATGGAACCCGTCCATGTTTCTTTAAATTTAATGTTGTAACTACTACGGACGTACGTAGGCCTATAACTTGGTCTGGAAAAGGTACACCTGTGTGCGCTGAGTCCCTGGACGGTCGTATGGCGAGCCATTCTACTTTACTCATTCAGTTCGCAAAATTATGATTGTGCAATCATGGTTCTGAACAGAATTTACTCGAGAGGGCGGGAGAAGACAATGGACTGAGAAAAAGAAAAGAGAGGATGGGGCTTGGGGTGGGAAAGAATGGAAGAGGAAGAATGAGGAATGGATGCAGTGGCGGAGCGTCCATACAGTCCGGGGGGAGGGGGGATCCCCCTGACGGACTCAAATGGACTGCTTGCGCCCTTTTCAGCTTGTTACCACTTTTTACTTATTCGCGATTGACTTTTTTATTGCGCTCTCATCTACCTATTGACATTTGTCACATTTTGTCACATTCAACAACCATATTAACTTCCGAGTTGTCACAAATGGCGATGACACCTATTTATTCTTTGTTAATCTGCAAATTAGCAAGGACCGGCCGGAAAGGGTCATTACCGGCGATCTTGGGAGTATCTTTACTCAAATAATTGCTGTACACTCCGCGCCAACCTGTGGTGGCGCTCTGCTTAGATAGTGTCGAAAGCGCCACTACAGAACATTGTCGCCTCCTCTGAAAATACCCATAGCTCCGCCACTGAATGGATGGATGAGAGGTACTGGTGTCTACTTCGTACAAGTGTAGTACTTAGCATGGTGGGTTCAAACAAAGGCAAATTTTTACTTTATTCGATGAATTCCTCTATCCAACCTTTGAAAGCGTGAAGAATGGAGGTACATGCAATCAAAAGTGGTCACCTGATTTTCCAGCACCATGGGCATGTCATCCATGGTTGTCCAGTATGAGAGTCCATTTTCGGAAAATTTCTCTGTGTAAAAATTATATGCAGTTTCCATCAGCCTATGACCAAGTGTACTGCTAATCGTTGTAAACTGCGAACAATCACAGATTCCACAAATGTAGGTGTCTATATTTTAATAATTTCTTTAAATATGTTAAATGAAAATCAAACAGAGAAACCCAAAGTACGAAAACAGCACTATTACACTTTGAATTTTTTTTTTTAACCATTTCTTCTTTATTGTACATTAACAACTATCAACAAGTTCTTCAGAGGACCAACATATTTCTGCAATTATTTATTCAGTTGGCAAATATGTCCACTAAAAATTTGACTGGTGATCAAGGTAAAATAATTATACAAAATTCTACTCTGGCAGCCCGCCGGTGAGATCTGTGAAGTAAATCCCACCAGTACACCTACAAAATATATATCAAGGCCATCATCATATATAACACCTCATATTTAATTGATCTACCCGGCCATCAGCTGGTGACATTTTCTCAAATAAGTTTTCTGCATCTTCTGAATTATTCATAGACATACGGGAGTGCCTACTTAGGTAACGCTTTCTTTGAGAGCAGCTGAGTTTATATATGAGTGACTCATTGTTTGACTTTCTAGAGCCTTGTGAAGGGGGGGGGGGGGTGGGATGGGGTGTGGGGAAGAGGGATAAAACCACACAGGCCTTTAAGAGCCAAATTTTCTGCCTTCTCTTTCTTATCTGGCAATAGTGGCTTACCCATGAAACTGGTCATTAAACTGGCCTATTGATGATAAGGAATCTGAACGATTAATTACGACGATGTAAAATGAAGATATTACAGCAGTATCGATGGACACACATTACTAACATTAGATTCAAATGACCACAGATGGGTGGAGAAAAAGCTACAGATACAACATCAGCCAGCCTTTTAGCCCTTGTTAGTTTCTTCAACTAGGAACTTTTTTTTCCATATAATCCACATGGTAGAAGGCTGCTAATAGAGTTGTTGTGAGCTACGGAACTCATATGAGTGATCTCTCACAGCACCGGCAAAGAGTTAATTGTCTCATTTTGAATTTACCCTGGTCTTTTTACATAACAAAGTTTGCACACAAGTGGGCATGGCAGATGATGCCTTAACATAATGTTGGCATGACTGTTGCCTAAGGTTGGGTGGGTAAACCAATATTTAGGATCACTCTGTAGAGTTGTAAAGTACAATCACATATATATGGTTGGTACACAATGCCCATTGTAAGTATTTCACAAGTCCTAGTTTTTATTTCTTTTTTTCATAGGAAACTTTGAGAGGCTTTCTTTTCCCCCAATGACCTATGGCTTAAAAGTTTATCCAAATGAGAACATTAAATGTGGCTTTGGTATTAATTATAGCAATTTACACCTTTAAACAACCAACTTCAGTTCAGTATAACTCCCAAAGGACCTCTTTTGATTGTTGACATGATCCACCAACTGGACACCAATGCTTCCATTAAACTTGTGAACCTTCAAATAGAATAATTGCTCTCACAAGCAAAGTTGAAGCATTGTTCTCTTTTCAAACACTTTAAAAATTTAAAATTTTGGTATATCCCATCCAGTTTTAGCATTGCTTATAGCAAAGATGTAATTATACATAATCCTGATTTTGGAGGACAAAACTACATAGCTTCTTAAGATTTGTCCTTTTCGATCTATATGTAGATATAGTAGCTGCAACTGAGAAATATTTAAATAAAACAACTGCTTTTCCTCAGCAAAAGATATCTTTCCTCTTTATTCTTCACTTTATTTCATTTCTCATAAACGAAAGGGAACATGACCTAGTCAAGGAAGCCATAGCTTTTCGGTAAATGACAGAATTTTTTGAGAGAACAGTGAGTTAACACTAACAATAAACTTGATGTTGTTGTTGAGTGGGTTATGAGCCGTCAATATGAAATGCCTTCTAGTATTATGCTATCATAAGAAGTATTTACCACATTGTTTAAAAGCAGTTCCTGTGTTAAAGAGCTTCTGTTGTCAATTTGTGATGAAATGGTATTTCATTCTGCTTCATTTTTGCACATCATTGGTACAATTTAATCTTAAAACAACATAAGTGTATTGCGAGCAACATTGAAAAAAATATTGAAAATAAATATTGGAATTTTTGGTGATCATTATAGTTACATACTATTATATCTCAGAGATACAGAATATGTTTTTATTTTGATACCAATTGCAAATGTTTCTAGTATAAACCGCAATTTTTTTTAAAATCTGAATCAAATATCTTTACGTCGCTTTGACATGTATAATCTCGTTCTCAACTGCTGATAAGTTTCGGTACTTGTAATATTTTGGAGAACATATCTAAATGGAACTGATATTTTCAGACTGTTCCATGACAGCTGATATTATCAGGCATTTGTGCAGACATCTACATATCATATCTAAATGGAACTGATATTTTCAGACTGTTCCATGACAGCTGATATTATCAGGCATTTGTGCAGACATCTACATATCATATCTAAATGGAAGTGAAATTTTCAGACTGTTTCATGACAGCTGATATTATCAGGCATTTGTGCAGACATCTACATATCAAATCATTCATTAATAGAAGAGTGACAAAGTCTCAGCATATCTCCTTCCTAGAAGTGTTCTCCAAGGATCCAGCTTCTAAAAGGGTTCGATTCTTGATGTTTAGACTCTTCGACTCTCCCAGCGGTACAGCTTCTTCCGGTCTGTTCTACTCAATAACTCTTCCCTGGGGTGTGAGCTCTCGTGAGTTGCATTTCAGATTTCAGCAGGCCTTAAGCAACATACTTCTTCTCGCTTTGATTTCCTCGTCACGATTTAGGTAGCAGATCAAAGTCCCTGTCGATCTCCACCATGGGTACGTGGCGTGAGATGTTCTGTGGTTTCTTTTTGTCCCACATCTTGGTTTCTTGTAGCTTCACCTCCCACTCTAGCTTCTGTACTGCATACAACGACATGGCCTCGTGTTGATGGCGTTTCAGTAAATCCTCCTACAAATAGACGAAGAGAGAAATAAGCGAGAGATAAACATCGTTTATAAATAAATGGGTTGTTCATGCAGAAAGGAGTATGATAGTGATAGAGACTGATTCTTGATTTAGGAATACATTGACAAGAAAGGATCGCAATGATATATGAATATGCATGAGGAGATTTCTATGCACAAGGAACTACTGAAAGGTACTGTCATATAGAACAGAGGAACATGAATGGGGGTGAGGGGGGGAATGACAGAATGAATACATAGAAAATTGACCTTTGACCTCAACAAAATCAAAGCATTCTATGTACTCACTGTAAAGGTGTATCTATACACTCTATTTCATGTTCAATTCACAATTCACTATTTAATGGAGGACTATCTTTCTATCTTTTGAAATTGCAGAGACTACCAACCTTTATTTTCTCATATTTTTCATCCACGTCGTGCAACCACGAGTGAAAGTGTCTCCCGTTGAACCTCTGTCGGCTGTTACCTTTGTTCTCTTCCTGTTGCTGAAACACCAGTAAAAATTTGATTACTTCTAGTATAAGAAATTCTTGACCAAAATGCTGCTAGATTTTATGGATAACCCTCCATGAGACATATCAACAACTTCAACAAACATTTTGACTGAGCATAATCGGATTTCGATATAAAAGTCGACAGTCATATCGCAGGTGTTATAAAATCAATACGGTGTATCAATTCTAAGACATTTATACATATATCTTGTTTAAATAAACAGTGACATTTACAGAACATGTAAATGCCACTTGGCAAATATTTCAAACGTATCACATTTCAAGGATGGATCGGCAGGTAAACATTATAACTGAAAACGACAGCTTTAGCAGAATCTTCCCACTGTCAACATCACAGGAATCCCTGGGGAGGTATCACATCTTTTCTCATAAATGTCAAAGCACTTCGATATCGAATCCAAATTTTTGCACGCTAAAAATCGCTTGATGTTTTGAACTGTTTCAGCCACTCCCATGTTTTATCAGATACTGAGATGTGTACAAGAGATTATTGACGGTGTCAGAGAGGAAAAATGATAAGAGCAGAGACATGGGTGACAATGACTGCTTGTTGTAGTTTGAATATGCATGACCATTATTGGACCTTCCAGCAGATGTAGTTTGAATATGCATGACCATTATTGGACCTTCTAGCAGATGTAGTTTGAATATGCATGACCATTATTGGACCTTCCAGCAGATGTAGTTTGAATATGCATGACTATTATTGGACCTTCTAGCAGATGTAGTTTGAATATGCATGACCATTATTGGACCTTCCAGCAGATGTAGTTTGAATATGCATGACTATTATTGGACCTTCTAGCAGATGTAGTTTGAATATGCATGACCATTATTGGACCTTCTAGCAGATGTAGTTTGAATATGCATGACCATTATTGGCCCTTCTAGCAGATGTAGTTTGAATATGCATGACCATTATTGGACCTTCTAGCAGATGTAGTTTGAATATGCATGACCATTATTGGACCTTCTAGCAGATGTAGTTTGAATATGCATGACCTCATTGGACCTTCCAGCAGATGTAGTTTGAATATGCATGACCATTATTGGACCTTCCAGCAGATGTAGTTTGAATATGCATGACCATTATTGGACCTTCTAGCAGATGTAGTTTGAATATGCATGACCATTATTGGACCTTCCAGCAGATGTAGTTTGAATATGCATGACCATTATTGGACCTTCCAGCAGTTGTAGTTTGAATATGCATGACCATTATTGGACCTTCCAGCAGATGTAGTTTGAATATGCATGACTATTATTGGACCTTCTAGCAGATGTAGTTTGAATATGCATGACCATTATTGGACCTTCTAGCAGATGTAGTTTGAATATGCATGACCACTATTCGACCTTCTAGCAGATGTAGTTTGAATATGCATGACCATTATTGGACCTTCTAGCCGATGTAGTTTGAATTTGCATGACCATTACTGGACCTTCTAGCAGATGTAGTTTGAATATGCATGACCATTATTGGACCCTCTAGCAGTTGTAGTTTGAATATGCATGACCATTATTGGACCTTCCAGCAGATGTAGTTTGAATATGCATGACTATTATTGGACCTTCTAGCAGATGTAGTTTGAATATGCATGACCATTATTGGACCTTCTAGCAGATGTAGTTTGAATATGCATGACCATTACTGGACCTTCTAGCAGATGTAGTTTGAATATGCATGACCATTATTGGATCTTCCAGCAGATGTAGTTTGAATATGCATGACCATTATTGGACCTTCCAGCAGATTTGGAGGAAATATTAACAATAATAATAAATTACATTTATATAGAGCTTAATACAGCATTTCAAAGCACTTTACAAAGAAGGAAAGAGACAAAGGAAACCAAGAAAAAAAAGAAACTAGGAATCAAACAGAAATGTTTTAAGTTGTCTCTTGAAAATAAAAAGGGAGGGAGTCACGAATGTGAAATGGGAGTTCGTTCCAAAGAGAAGGCGCAGTATTAGTGCGGGTACGTGGACCAGGAGTTAATTGCAAATGCACATGATTGGAAGAGCGA
>JAIPMN010030334.1:0-10821 GCA_020650975.1 Apostichopus californicus
GCTGACAATTTTTTTGTGAATGACCTAGATGGTCTTAGTAACTTTAAGGGGTCAAACCTTCTGGGCTAAATGGGGTGAAATCATATGTGACAGGCTCTTGGCCTATTTGTTTTTTAAAGATACTAGAATGGTAGAATGAGAAGGAGGGGCAATGACCGGGGAGCCGGTCATGGAGGGCGCACAGTCTTAAAGGGTTTACCATGGACATTATAGGCACAGTTGAATGGGTGCTCAGGTTGTGAGGAGACAGGTAAGCGAGGAGCGGAGTAAATATCTAAGTTGACTGATGATTTATTTGTTCAAAAACTAAACCAGATTCTTTTGAATGTCAAAAGTACTTGGTTTTCAGTGACCATCAGTGACCAATTCCTGACATGCTAAACTCTTTGAAAGTGAGATGGTACTGTATGGTTCGATCTTTCCATATGCATGTTTTTTTTGTTGGAACCACTTTTATCATTCTCTTTTCCCTTCTTCTCAACTCTATTATTCTAAACAGCTTTACAGTAGGTGTACAATACACCTTACCAATAGTGATTATTTAAATAGTATAAAATGTATGGTCTCCGTTATACAATAGCCAAGAGTTAACCTAAATTTTTTCCTTTTCAAATTTTTGCAAATATTATTCCCCATGCTGTGAGTTGTCCTTCACCGTGCCTGCCATTCCATAGCCCCCCCCCCCCACTAAGAATGGACTCAGCAGGGCATGTGTAAGAAACACCTAAAAAAAAATCTCAAAACTGTGAAAAGTCAAAAAAGTGAACCAGTAACTGGAATATGAAGCAAATCTTCATATATATTGCAAGACAAAAATTTAAGGGGAAGAAAATTCTGTATATCTCAACTGTTTGTTAGAAATTCCTTGAAAAAATACTGAAGACATTAAAAACAAGAATTTTCAAACTAAGAGAAATTTGCATATAAAGTTCTAGCATTGAGCAAACTGACAAGGTGTTTATTAGAAATAATCAGCCACGCCATGAATGTTATTAATGACTTTATAAAGCTTAGTGGATTGGAATGCATGTGTGAGGCATGACCCTTCTCCACATCACCGTTGTCCTTAGTCGATTGTACATCCATGCTCCCCAAAATTAACTGGTTTGTGGATTAAAGAGGGCCGATACTTACCTGTCCCCAGTCTACTAATGCACTATACACATTTACCTAACCTAATATCTGTGTGGTAATTTGTTCAATATTTCGCCTGAGGCTTGGCCCCTCAATCCTCCTTCCTTTCCTTCGGTGAGTGACCTACTGTACAGTATGCCATTTATCCCCCATTGTTCTCTTTCCGGTTGTGGGGAGACAGGTAAGTGAGCAGCAAAGTAAATTGTTGGGTAACACTTAGCAGCATGAGCCTACAGTATATCCTCTAACAAAGAGTAAATTAGTATACAGTATACTGCATCTAGTACCATATCCCTTTCCTATCTTGACAAATTATTCTCTTTGGTTTAAGAATAACATCACTGTACAGTAGGCCTTAGTGATGGAGTCTAAACAGTCTATTGTGCACAACATGATCATTACAAGTACAGTACTACACATCCTTAGAAAGACTTCTAGACTAGAGTATGGTACATTTTCAAAGTATTTGAAATTAAACTGAAAAGAACTCTAATAGCTAAGGAAAAGTTTTTGAGACAGCCACATTATCCATTACATCCTTTCATTTGACTGCAGTGCACCCACACTGACCCTAACTGTTATGTAAAAACCAATATCAGCCTACAGTGTCTCCTATCAGAGCTATTAGTACAGTAAGTACTACACAGCATATCATGCTCTGCATGAACATTTCCTTTCTTGACAAACTATTCTATTTGGTTTAGGAATGAGATCACTAAAAGGCCCTAGTGATGCTCAGAAATCTGTCAATTGCAACATACCCATTATATTGATTACCATTCCACCCAAGTACACATTTACAATTTACACACCCTTAAAGAAGAACTTTGAGACTGAGTACATATGTGCTCAAAGAATTTAAACTGAAAAGAACTCCAATTTGTTAATGGAATGGTTCTTGCGACATTCAGAACCATCTCTGTTATCCCTAAATCCCCCTTTTGTGTTCTCTCAAATGGTTCCGTTCGGTGTACAAATCAAGACTTCGACAATTCATGGAAACCAAAGGTCTTTCAGTTGGTACTATGTATTTACTCTAGTCTTATGACCCTTCTGCATGATTTGCTGGCCTGAATGTAAAGTTAACACATCTGTATGTGTGCGTGTGTTTGTGTGTGTCGGTCTTTTTCTCTTATATGCAAAAAGGCCCAAACCTTTCTACCAAGTTTTTAGTTTTCTCTCATATTTTTTTTTCCATCAATTTTTATTGTCTTGTCTTTTCTTGCTACATGTTTTTGTTATCACTCTCATTTCAAAACCTATACCAAAATTGACACTTATTTCAGTTTTTCAAATATCAAGAACAAAGAAATCAATAAAAAAACATGAAAACTGAGATAATTTAGGTGTGAACTGAAACGTAAACGGGATAAAAGAAGAACAGAAAGTGGAATCCTCAAAACCAAAAGAGTGAGGAGTCAGTACTGCATATATAATGGAATCTTTGTCCGTCAATGGATATTATGATTGCAGACAATGTAAAAAAAACTAAAAAATTTATATTAAAGAGACTAACAACCTCCAAAAAAATTTTTTAAATTCAATACCTTGGCCAATACAAAATGATTTGTAGATGTGGTTATGACCTAGAAAAAATTTAAAACAAGTCCAGCGATTTTGCTAAGCAATCTGCAAGGAATCCTGTTGAGGATACAATTTAGAATTCAAAATGAAGAGAAGAGATTTAAAAGATGTTCCAGAACAGAAATCTGTGAACTTTCCCCAAATTATCTGATATGAACAGATCTCTGAGGAGGCAAAAGGTCAAGAAATTTCAAACCCAACATTTCCTTCTAGTGGGTCTACAAAACAAATTTGATTATAAGTTTTTGACAACATCTCACCCCCCTAGGTGTGACCCCAATGATATATACAGGAAGGACTCAAATTCAAAGGGGTTAGTACTATCGGGAGGTTTTGTAAAGGAACACCTAACATTTATAGATGGATGGGAGAGAAAAAAAATATATAGACCAGTGACCTTATGACAGGCTCAGCAATGTAGAATTTAACAATTAGGAAACAGTACCATACAAGGAATGTTCTAGACAACTGTTCCAACAGATGTGTTAGACTATGGGATATCACAAAACTTAAAGGAGACACAAGCAGTCATGTTAAGAACATCAATTTACTGTTTACAGAACTTAGAAGGAGTAAAGACAGTTGTATACCCCAAAACTCCCTGGTTTGGTATTTACAAACGACGATACTTACCTGTCTCATACTACACTAACGCACTTTCCTTGTCTACCAAGACGCCACTGGTATAATCTTAGCACTGCGCCCCCAGTGAATTATGGAGGAAGAGATAGTGTGCGGTTACCTGTACAATAGAAGAGGGCACCAGGGGGCGCGGTGCTAAAATTTATACCAGTGGCGTCTTGGTAGACTAGGAAAGTGTGTTAGTGTAGTAGGAGACAGGTAAGAGAAGAGTGAAGTAAATACCGTAGAATGCTTAATACGGGGAATGAACTTTCGAACCAGAGAAACATGCTGTACGCTAAGGAATCCCTAAACTTACTGGTTTGAGGATTTACGAGTGACAATACTTACCCTTCCCTGCCCTATTGGGGAGAGATCCAGAAGGAGAATTGGGTGTTGCCCAGTTAAGTAGATCTGGTAGTTTAGTAGATGGGATTAAGTGCATAAAATAAAGACAGGTACAGTAAGAGATGAGTGAAGTAAATTCCTGTTCTGAACAGGATTTGCAAAAGAACCATATGAGCAAATAGTAGCCTCAGGGGCAAGGAAGGCACATTGTGACATTGCTGTATTTTCCTTCAGATGAGGAAGTAATATAAAGGCATAGTAACATGTACATTCAGGTTGACATTGTTATGAATCTTGCAAAACCATATCAGTGGTGTCAATTTCAGACATATGTCAGTCCAGGTGTCAAGCCCCGTTTGTCAGAATTTTATGGGCAAACCATAAACTTTAATAAGGACTGTTGCCATACCACACAATCAGGATGTATGGAATTGGTAACAATATGCTGACACTGAAAAGTTCAACTTGGTTACCACAATTGAAATCCTGCAAGTTTTATTTTGCAAGCAAGGAAATAACATTTTTTTGTACATATAAACTTTCCGAGGAGCTGATAAACATTGTGGAAAAGTGCATGAACACATTTTTGCTTTTAATCAAATGATTAAACCTGGTGTACCATACAGTGCTAGAAACTTACTAGTTAGAAAAAAAGTACGGTAGAAGAAAAAAGAAAAAAAAAGAGGAAAAAGAAGAAAACAAACTACGGTAGAGGAAAAGTGCTAATGTTGTGAGGAGACAGGTAGAGCAAAAGAGGAAGCCAAGAAAATACTGTTTTTCCTTTTAAAATCAAAGAAAAATTCATAATCAAAATCAATCCCCTGTCCATTTGGGTACAAAATTTGGGAGAAAGCTTGGCAGGATTTGGAAAAGTGATGACAAAACGACTCCTTCATATCTTTGCAATATTAGAAAGCACTATTATTATGGTTTCCATGGCAATGCATCTTAAAATTGCTGACTTGATGGAAACATTGAATTCACAGGACTTGTTATTAAAGTCGCTGAATGCACAAAGAGCCAGTTTAAAAAACTCACGCCCCCATATCCCTAAAGGTAAATCCAAACTCTTTTAACATGTATGTTTCTTTCCCATTCTTCAAACAGCTCTCCTCCTCAACTACTTCTTGTCACCTGATTCCTGATAGTTTGATTTTTCAAAATGAAAACTGACATCTTAAAACATGGAAACTTGCTCAAATTTATACCAAGTCTTCCAAAGTTCAAAGGTCACATACCTTCTCTATTCAGGCCCAACTGCTGTGTAGGTGGAACAGAGGGAGGAGGAATTTCAGATAAAAACAACATATAACAATCAACCAAGCTCAGTTCAAGAAAGGTCATCTTCTCCTGTCTCTTTGATAGTCTTCACTTACCCCATGGTTAAGTTGATCACCCCCCAACCCCCCCCCCCCACCTGCCTCATTTCAACAACAGCTAAGGTTTAACTTCAAGTCTTCAATACCTGTGAATTTCGGAAAACATACTTCCGAAGCAGATTCAATGTTTCTTATAAATTCTAAATGCACTCTGAACAGGTGGGTTTAATGGAGAAAAGCTGTTGCAATTGAAAAAAAGAAATTCATTTTCATTTGCCCTTACACAGCGATGTCAACTTAGTGATTCAGTAGCTATAATATTATAAACAAGATCCACAAAAGATGCAACTATTTCTCAAAAATCTGACAGGATGGTAACTGTAAGTACCTTGGGAGGCCACAGAGACCTCAAGTTACCAAATAAGGAACATCGTCGAAATGTTTCTTGTTAATGAGAAATACAAGTTCGAATATCATTAGCTTTGCTCCGGGGCAATCAACCATGAGTGCTGAAAGGCTCAGGGAGACACACAACGGCGGTGCTTGACGACCTACTAAACCTTTAATGTGTTTTTAAGCTCAAGGGATAAACACAAGTTTGAGGGGGAAAAGAGAACATTTCCTTTATTGAAAGGGCTCCTTAGAGCAACGAAACATGCATTTTAAATGTTCAAAGAGGCCATAAGTCTAAAGATATACTAGATTCATAATTAGACATAAACTACTCAGACAACATAAAATTATGCATTTGAGTACAGTAGGTTGTCTGTTCCATAATTTGGGAAGGAACATTTATTTTAGTCAGACAAAATTCCTTCCAACAGTTGGCAAGAAACTGCTATGTCAAGTATAGTATCCCTTAAGTTTCTGTCAAATTAACAGACCTTTATCAAAACAATGAATTTGGCATTTAATATCACAAACGTGAAAACATTTCCTAAATGAACACGTTTCAACTTTAATTCAAGACTGCTACTGTACCTACTGTACAGTAGTAGCAAACACTGTGTACTACTTAGCACAGTACTTAAACTGTTATACCCTGCCGATACAGAGACCTACAGTATTTTGGATTTATTCACGATTCGTTAAGATCGTACCAATCTTCGGTATAGGCAGCGGAAAGACTTTCAACCATTTTCCTGGCAAGCTACTGAAATAAATAATTAGTAACATTCCATGCACTTTATATGTGTGACAAGCCTACAATAACATCTTACTGTACAACAGGATCATGTGGATAACAGCATTTTAATTATCCCAAAAGTTACCGAGTCTGGATGTTTGCGATCAGCGAGAGAGCTTACCTGTCCCATCAAAATCTCAGCACTTTCACTCTACCTAGCCTCTACTTAGATATAACTAATTTTAACACATGTATCATGACCTATGACCGCAGTGACCGGTCACTTCTGGGCATGACCATACTTCTCATTCTACCAGTTAAAGTTCCTAGAATTGTTTTTTCTTGTGGACATCCTTTCTTTTCGAATCCTTGTATTGCAGTAACCATCAAGACATTTGTTCTGTGTTCACAGTGTTGTCCTTATTTACTGTACCTACAGTATTATAAACTGTGCTGAAAAGCCCCATACATACTGTATCCTTCCGAATTCAGAGGTCAGAAAATAATAATCTTTATAGAATAAATAATAACTACATTAAAAGTGAAATTTATATTTGATTGTTCTGTTGAATACAAAAATGAATGTGAATACTATCTTCTTTCAGTTATAATGAATGGTTGAAATAAATGCAAGACTTTGTTTAAGAAAAATACTGTACATCACTATTTAATTGACCTTGACCTCTTCAGATCTTCACCCTCAGGCATACTTTATCATCTGTGAGCTACAGTACTGTACAGTAGGTAGAAAGGAGTTATTTAGGAGTGCAAGTATATCTGAGACCTCAGGTCCCTCATCATGAGCTACTGTAGGTAGAAAGGAGTTATTTAGGAGTGCCAGTATAAATACATAGATCTCTATATGAGACAAGTGAGAGAGGAGGGATACTTATTATATATTCATAGCATTTTCCAGATTTGATTTTGGGTAATAGTACAGGGTTCACCTAAATTTCCTTAAAGTGAATCCAAACGAATTAATATAAACAGAGGTTTCGTTTACTTCAAACAGAATTCAAAATGATTAAGAGAGGTAGATTATAACTTTACCGTACAGTGGTCAGCAATGTTTTTTTCCCTACGAACTTGTGATTTTGGGTGGTAGAACGAGGAGGGGCTTAGACCAGAAGTGGGCGGTCATAGAGGGTGCACAGTGTTAAAAAGGTTACCAGGGCATTCTAGGTACGGTAGAACGAGGGTGCTAAGGTTGTGGGGAGACAGGTAAGCAAGGAGAGAGGTAAATTCTTAAGGTTTTTCGTTTGTATACATAGAGTGTCGTCCTAACTTGTATTGTCATTGAATGTGATTTTAATATAATCAGAATCTTGAGCTTCCACAGCTATTTTACGGGGAGGACTTCATCCTTTCTGTCACCACTGCTGCTCGGTGTGATTAACGGCTGTTATTTTCCTGTAGTCAAAGCTATAAATGACAGGTAAATTTATGGCCGTCTCGAGCAGCGGGTATACTTTCATATCTCTAAGTGATTAGGAGGTGTTTCTACATCCATCTATGAGCAAGTGTGGATCTAAATTATTTATGATACTGTCTGGATGGGAAGGGAATGATTTAACTGAAAGTTGGAGTGGGGGGCTGGAAGGGAGAGATTTAACATTTTACATCACAATTGTTGTTGCACGTACCATGAAAGATTCAACTGTGTAACAGACACTACACTGTGCATTTACCACATTGCTTATTACAGTACAGATCTGCAATAGAATCAATTAACTTACTGGTTGGGTGGAATCATGTGGGAAAAACCAAATTTTGTCATTTTTCCAATAATAGTGATAGCGCTGTTCCTTTCTTATTGTTATTTGTAGTTATTTATTTTGCTTTTCCTGCTTGTATTTCTTCCTTCTTTGGTGTCAGAAAATTGTTCAACATTGCACAATATACAAAGTGCCTTCAATTTCAAAGTTCCTAGTTGTCAGAAAGGGAAAAAAAAATACTGATGTAACCTTCACAAGACAGTACACTGAAGGGAAATGGAGGGTGATTAATCTGTCTGCAAAAAAATGAAAACATGTCATGATTTTACTTCCAAGTATTCTCAATAAAACAATACATTTTGGTGGATTTCCACCAGGCTACTTTATCCACTCAGAAACCTCCACTTTGGACCCATCAATCAGACAGCAAACTGAACTCCCTACGTTTTCTTTCCCGCTAAATCCCTGTCTGACCCAAAGGCCATATACAGGAGATATTAAGGGAACAGTCCAGGGACTAACTGTATTACAGTGGGAGACGAGAATGCAACAGCAGGTAACTTCAAATGTTAGCACCATCTGTACTTCATTGTCAGTCGTTACACAGTACCTGTGTGATATCTTGTTCATTGGACTGACCTCTCTAACAGACAAACACCTGTAATAAATTCATGTTTTCTTTGAACACCAGCAGTCATAGTACGTCTATAGAGGCCAAAGTTGGTTTTTTGCATCTCTAAATAGCCTTATTAAACTCTTTTCCACATCTGTAAACCATTTTGGATGTTCCAGGACTTCACTTCACCACTTCCACTTCATATCACCGAACTGACAGTACACAGTACAGTCACAATATGAATGTAATCATGATAAAGAGCAAAACGCTGTTACGCTGATCTGAATTGCAACGCTTCAGTCTAGGAATCCTGTTGCTAAATACCAGCAGTGGCATTGCCAGGGGGACATGGGGGGTCATGTATCCCTCCCCATTTACTTGTGTGTCACCACCCAACCCCTGCCCTTTGCCCCCCTCCCCACACCCCCATCTGACATTTGTGATGTTCTGAAAATAAGGACAGGTAAGATATGCGCAACTTATTCCAGTGTATTACTGTTGACTTAAATGATTATTCTGAACTCATGTCTTGGTGCATTTCATGCTTTTGTCACTGTTTATTATATGTTCATGTAACAAAATATTTAAACCGAAAAAAACTGGGGTTCCTTTGCTATGTTTTTGAGCCTCATGGATGGGTTTGGTTTGCAGCTGATTATTGTCTATTTTTGTAGCAACTTTACAGTACACAGATTCTCGTCACTCTCCTCACTTGTTGGATACTGTAGTTGTCAATTGCAATAGTCAATGCTGTAAACTGTACAGTAAGTGTTGGCGAGAAATCGGCCAGGGTTCTGAAAATGTTTGCCTGTTTTGATACAAACTCTCTGAAAGCTATTTAGAATATATAGCTAGACAATTTGTGTGGTAGAATGAAAGAACAGTATGGTGTAAGTTGACCGAAGGTGATGGATCACTGTGGGAGGTCAGTGACAAGGTCACCAGGTCACTCTAGACCAGGTACAGTGAGTGTGCAGAAGTTGTGAGGAGACATGTAAGTGAAGATGTTAAGTAAAGGTAGAAAGAAACTGAAAGAAGACATCCGTCTGGAGCTTACAGTTTTACAGTAGCATGGACACTTCGAATTTCGGACACCTAAGCCTTAAAACACCCCAAAACTATATCTTCTGGTATAAATCACCTGAAAATATACTTGATATGGTGGGAGAAGTGTGTTATATTACGATACACGGCCAAACTTTCTCTCCTGCAAACTGTTTTCACGTTGTAAAAAAGAAGATTCTTCGTGATTGTGGAACTGGTATTTCTCTGCTAGAGTATTGCGAATTTCGGACACTCATTCCCACAGTGTGGCGCTGGTGATAAAATTGGTGGCGCAGTTGCTCTTTCAGTAATTATAACAGACGTCATATATCTTCGTCATTTTATTGACAAATATGTAAGTATTTACTTGCACACGGGTCATTTTGGAGAGAAAGTATCTGTATCTTCGTAGTTTTTCGTGAAATTGGCTGCTGCTATAGGTTGTCATGGTGAAATGGTGCATTTCTTAGGAGTGTCCGAAATTTGCAGTGTTCCGAAATTCGCAATACTGACTATACTGTTTGTTTCATTACAGCTGACTTGTCATATATCTTCATTGTTCCAAAATTGAGATACTAAAAATGTTTATCTTTGAACAACATAATTAAGGCAAAAATAAAACGAAAGTGAGCACACAATGTGATGTTAATACATGTATGGTTCCTTTGAAATCAATGGTAAACATCCTGTATGATGTGATAAACTGATAAAACCAAACAGGAAACGGTACAAACTGTACTTTGAACATCAATGTCACGTTACATTAAAATATAACTCCATCTTGCTTACATGTACTATGTATTCTATTTCAACGTTGTAAACTTTTGATATCATTGTGTAATTATCATCATTGTGATCCTTCTCCCATTCCATACGGTAGCATGAATTCCATAATAGATGTGTGCACCCTCCCCAACCTCAACATCAGCCCCTTTCCCACCCCCAATCCCAACCCCACTACCAGTTCCAACCTGCAATCGTTTGTACACATTTCGCTTTGAATATGAAATTTGAATTACCCTTTAATAGAAGATACATAATCAAAACTCCAACTTAGTTTATGTTGTATTCAATTTTTTTGTGTGTATTGTATGCAGTACATTGAATCACCTTGCCCTCCCCCTCCTCCCCACCCCCCCCCCCCCATTCATGGCTTTATCCACTAGCATTTCCCAACACCACTTTTTACCTCTTCTCATTCCTAAAACCAAGCTTCACCATCAGTGCCTACATGTAGGTTTCCTGTATTGTTTCTATTTGGTGATATTAATACTTTCCACTTCAGAGGTGAGCTCTGCATACTCTGTAGAATAT
>JAIPMN010030347.1:0-10642 GCA_020650975.1 Apostichopus californicus
TTCCCGTGATATACATGCATCTTACGTGCATAGGATAACAAACATCAAAGCAATTTCAATCTTAACAGATCCACGGATAGTTAATAGTGAACATATATGCAGCAAGTACTTTGAACGGCTGATATGACAAAGTAAACACAAGGCATAAATATCAGATATGAAATATAATATCAAACAAAGTCTTCGATTCTGTCAACTATTAACGACAAACTTTGAAACCAGTTACGACTATAGATTGATTGCTATCGATATCTATTTAGCGTCCAGGATCGTATGTTAGAACATCACATGACCTACACGACGCCATCTTGTCAATTAGATGTTCTTCATTCCCGTTTCCGTATGTTCTTCTTTCGTGATTTTCATCTGTTATTTAAGGATTAAAGGATTCTAAACCAACAAAGTGATGATCGTACTGGTAAGTAACGTACAGGAGACAGTTATGGTGTGAAGCTATATTCTGATATACTGAACACGACGTTAATAACACAGGCTATGTACTGATATACTAAACACGTAATTAATAACACAGGCTATGTACTGATATACTAAACACGTCATTAATAACACAGGCTATGTACTGATATACTACAAACGTCATTAATAACACAGACTATGTACAGATACACTAAACACGTCTTTAATAACACAGGCTATGTACTGACATACTAAACACTTCATTAATAACACAGGCAATGTACTTATATACTAAACGCGTCATTATAACACACGCTATTTACTGATATACTAAATACGGCATTAATAACACAGGCTATGTACTGATTTACTAAATACGTCATTAATAACACAGGCTATGTACTGACATACTAAACACTTCATTAATAACACAGTCAATGTACTTATATACTAAACGCGTCATTATAACACACGCTATTTACTGATATACTAAATACGTCATTAATAACACAGGCTATGTACTGATTTACTAAATACGTCATTATAACACAGGATATGTACTGATACCTGTATACTTAACACGTCATTAATAACACAGGCTAATTACTGATATACTAAAAACGTCATTATAACACAGGCAATGTACTGATATACTAAACACGTCATTAATAACACAGGCTATATGTACTAATATACTAAACACGTCATTAAAGACACAGGCTACATACTGATATACTAAACACCTCATAGATACCACAGGCTATGTTAAATGTATGGCAAGAGCTTACTAATTGAACATGGCGTCTTCAAGGCAATTTTAATGTATAAGAATGATAATTCATGTCTGTATGATCATATTTCAAGGTTGATTTAAATATTTCATTAATTTGAAGGGAATCATTTTAAGCTCATGTTAGTCAACTCTTTTTATGTAAATCCTGGTTATTTAATAGTTCATTCATGCAGCTACAACATATCTCTTCCTATCAGAACATGTGATATCCTTTCACTTAATTGCTGTCTGATCAGATCATAAATATACTAAAATTGAGTCCTGTCGAAACAGAAATGTAGAATTGTAATACTTCATAGCAGGCCTTGCGCCTTTAGGCTTAGGTCCAACATAAATGAATGAATCGGGATGGAAATCATTTCATAGATTCTTCAAGGTATAGACTTATTTTCAGCTTGCAATTATATGCATGAGAGAGATGCAGTTGTCATACTATATATCCTTATGGAACATGGAGTAAATCATGTGGGAAGACCACCATGGACCATTTGGATACGTTTCACTAAGATAAATTTAGTGGGAAGTTCATGGAACATGGTATAAGTTAGGCCTAAATGTGGGAATTAAAGAGAACATTGAATAAGTTAATATAGGCTAACCCGGTGGAAATGTGGTTCTTGTCAGTAAAACCACGGTGAAACATGACAGTATTCTTAAACTCTACAAACTTCCTGATAATGAGGACGAATATTAAAACAATAGAATAAGCAGATTAAGTTTAAGAATTTAACTGATTTTTAAGATTTTTTGTTTTGTATGATAGCAATCACGTGACTGATGTATATTGCTTTACCAGTATGAACAGAACAAATCATCGTAAATGTTATTTCTCTGAAATTATTGGAAAAACATAAATCATTAGATATTAAACCTAATCGGGTTATAAATGAACCGTAACATTTGTTTTCCTATGCCCGAGATTCAGTTGTACCGCTTAAAGCAGCAGTTTAACTTAGGCTTGCAATGTTACCATAGCAGGCTAATACTATACACAAGTATGTGTATTGATAACAGTGGGTCACCTTTTTCTTTAATTTCATCAAATAGAGATTACTGAGGGTATAGTTAATAAATTTGATCATCAACGTTAACATTTCGTCACGTGCACGCTTTGTATTGTTGCATAAGACACATTAAAGACCAAATTGGAAAATGTTTAAAGAAGAAAAAAATATGTTTACCTCACTTTTTCCAATGAACCTTGGCGATAGTCAAACGTAGACCTACAATTTTTATCTGATGTCATTGTCGATTAGTATCAATATAATCATAACAATCAACTCAAACAGCTTCTTTAAATGCAAATGAATAACCGTTGTATCTACAATTAAGAGAGAGCCACGCAATAACTGTGAAGCCCGCCATCTAAAATGATGAGCTGTAGGTGATATTCTAAAAGGATATCGTGAATATTGATAACAAAACAGAAAGTTGAATTTTTCAGGGTGGGTTAATAATATAATACTTCAAAGGTCGATGTTTTGTGTAAACAATAAACAGTAAATAAGAGATAAGTAGAGATTCACCTTGATGTAATTTTTGTCGAGTCAGAGACCTGTTGGTAAAGTAACTAGTTCTGTTGACTTATAAAATTGTGCATTGATTGATGATAATTGCATTAAGTTTGTTTTATCCATGCATACTGTATCTATATATTCAACAGATCATCACTTTGAATGATAATCATGGATAATATCACTGAAAGGAAAAGAAAAGTGAAGACCCAAGTTTATCCCGCCAACCAGTCACGGAAGTTTTTGTGACGTCATAATCGATGGAGCGCCTTACAGTGTCGATGGAGCGCCTAACAGTGCAAGGTCTGTTGTGATTACATAGTTTTGTATTAGTAACTTAGCATAAGAAGGTTGTTGTTTATAATATACATTGATAAGGATTTACGCCTCAGCATTCTAAATACTCTTACATTGTATGATCGAGAGTTCAACGTGACTTTGTTTATTGTTTTCATTGTTTAATTTCTACCTTATTAACCTGAACTAACCGCATGAAAATTTGCATATTACTCCAATTTAACTGGTATAATTTTGTCGTTTACAGTGACATCAAACAGATTGCCCGCCATAATTGTTTCTAGTTAATATATAAGCACTGACACGCCCCAATTTCATTGACCAAAAAAAAGTTTTACAAATCAAACTTTTGCCATTTCTTTTCAGACAAAAAGGCCATACTCATCGATTCTCTGAAGAGCAGGTATAAACTACAATATGACGCAATCCAGCCCATACCGTACATCAAGGACAGACTATATTGTGTTGACAAGGTATTTGTTGAAGGAGGTACAGAGTGCTTAATTGTTAAAGGAGCGACGAAGGAGAAAGAAGGACCATGGGTACGTGTGGACTCGTATAAAGATATCTTCACAGACCCGCGAATGAAAGCCAAACGGCGCATCATAGAAGCAGAAGCCGGGTATGGTAAGTCAACAGTGGCTCTACAGCTCGCCTATGATTGGTGCAATGGAGTCAATGATTCACCTTTTAAAGACGTAGAGATTCTAATTCTTCTCCGGTTGAGGCAGCTGAACAGCAAGATATCTATCTATCAAGCAATTAAGCTGTTCTTAGGACCAAAAGATCCTCGTATCAAATCTACTGATATTAAAGATATCATTGAAAGCTGTTCTTCTGTTAAGGTACTCCTGGACGGATATGATGAGTTTCCTGATAGAGACGGGGCCACAGGAAGTGACGTAGGACGTATCATTACCAGCAATCTGTTTGGGAATATTGATGTTACCCTGACAACCAGATATCTTCCGAAGGACTATAACAAAGAAAACACAAAGCTAGTGAGGTTAGTTGGTTTTGACGAAAAGGCACGTGACCAGTACATTCGCAAGGCTGTTACCGGGGAGAAAGAAGAAAGCGTTGCTAAAATTAAGCGCGCTTTAAAATCCAACCCGATCCTTGATGCCCTATGTCAGGTGCCTCTTTTCTTTGTTATGTTTTCTCACATGACTCATGAAAAAGTACTTTTTATGAGATTTAATTCAGTTACAGAGTTTTTCCGCTACATGATGAAGTGTTTCCATAGTCACAAGAGCAATAAATCAATGGATAGGAACACGAGACCACACAATGTTACATATGAGCTGAAATTTGCTGAACTGAGTAAAGTAGCATTTGAAGGTCTCTGCGGTGAAAACAAACAGTTATCATGGCGTAAGGATAGACTCTGCACACGACTAGGTCAAGGGTTTTGTCAACATTATATTGCAGTTGGTATCTTGGTAGAGGAAGAAGTGTCTACTGAGACAAACGAACAGACTTCTAATACAGACATACGGACAAGGACTGACGTAAGGTTCTACCATCAACTATTCTGTGAATGGTTTGCGAGTTTCAGACTGGTAGACATTGTACTTGCTACAAGAAATGCATCTGAGCTGGAGAATGTTCTTGATAAAGTGGATCCATTTAATCTTCAATACCTCTATCGATTCACATGTGGAATTAACCCAGCAGTTGGGAAGAGAATAATAGAATACTTGAAGAGCAGGAAAGACGGGGATAAGTTTGCCATCCTCTGCATCCTGGAACAAACTGGTGAGGTAGATGGAATCAAGGACACCGTCAGGGATCTGTGTTCAAGTCAGGTGGAAATCAATGGCTACTCACACAGTAGACTACTACAGAGATCTACCATACAGCTACTGGAGATTGCTGCCAGATATGACGTAAGTATTAACAATAAAGTAATATATTACTCATTTCATGGGTTGAATTGGTAGACATATTTAGCTGAATACCTATGTAACCGTGACACAATTCAATTTACTGTAAACACACTCTGACAAATGAAAACCCAAAGTTAGATGATAGCATCTTCCATGCTCTCTTCACGTGATGGAATCATGGTGGAAATGTATGTTGAATATATAATGTATAGTACAGTTATAAGAAATATAAACATGACATTCACAACAAGACCATAGACTTCATTAAACCAGCAGGGCGTGGTCACTTAGTAAAGTACAGATCATTGGTTTTAAAACAAAAAGGAAACGTCTTATCAGTCCAATCCAGACAACGTTTTGATTTTATAACACATTCGAAACAAAATTATGAGGAAGTTTCTTACTTTAAAACTAAGAGTTCAAACATTTTTTTATATATCTTAAAATCGAAACTTTATTATACATGAAATTAATGACTTATTTATGTTATGTGATTTTGATATCTAAATGTATACGAAAATTAACGCAAACAATAATTGAAATCATTTGAATCATGCATTAATGCTTGCTCGTCACATCACGTAGAATGACTTGAGGTTGGGGGGTTGGGGGGATGGGATGATGTTCTGTTTTTTTTTTTATAATTAGGTATAAATTAAAGACCCAGTAACCTTGAGGGTATTTACACATCACTATGATTTCAAGGACGACTAACTCATGAATAAAATCATTTTGAAAATCGAATCATTGAAGCTGAAAGAAGGTCCATATTAGCATTGTAATCACTACAGATGTATGATGTATAGGCATAATGGTATTGTAGGTTTGGTTGGGTTGCCGCAAACAAATCTTGAAAATGTTTGGTTTTATAAGATAAATGCAATTTAAAAATGAGACAGTGTGAATGTATACTATATGAGATATAAAGAATAGCATATTTACTTTACTGTAATCAGAGTCACGTAAAATGTGATAGAAAGATACACACTGATAGAGGTTCACAAGGGGAGGGAGGGGGCGCCTGATTCAGATATATATAGAAGACCACCAAGAATATGAGTAAACCGCTGTTTGAATATGACATCTAAAAGAAAGTCCAGGACAACCTAACAATCTATACGGTAATATGACCGAGACATTGGGAAGGTTGAGGTGGGGTTGCCAAGGAGTTAATAATTATTGGTATAACTCTGCTGTAACGATAAATGGGATCTAATTGAAATAGCAACTTTATAATTTAGTGTTATTTGCGATTAGGATCCATTGACTTTAACTTCGGATTGAGCTAGAATGTGGAGAATGTGATTTTGATTCAGAATTTACAACCTTTTTAAGCTCGGTATTGTAAACTGATGTGGAGAAGTCAATTCATTTTAAGGTTAGCACGAAACAAGTTTTCTTATATTGTTTCTTCACTTTCCAGTCAGCATTTCACTCTTTAAATTAAACTACATGACGACATTCGATCGTACCGCACATTATAGTTGGTGAAGGCTAACCATGGCTCCTTGCAAGGAAACCTGCCTTGAACGTTAGGTCAATTATTATCAAATATATAATAACGACATTGACAGTCATTACTACTGTAATACCGTATGTAAAGTCACAACAGTAAAGGAAATCGACTTTATGGTATATTCCAAACAACCCTTACAGTGAGTGCAGTGTATGGTCATCGAACCATACTAATGTAGTAACAACCCTTACAGGGGGTGTAGTGTGTGGTCATCGAACCATACTAATGTAGTAACAACCCTTACAGGGAGTGTAGTGTATGGTCATTGAACCATACTAATGTAGTAACAACCCTTACAGGGGGTGTAGTGTATGGTCATCGAACCATACTAATGTAGTAACAACCCTTGCAGGGAGTGTAGTGTGTGGTCATCGAACCATACTAATGTAGAAACAACCCTTGCAGGGAGTGCAGTGTATGGTCATTGAACCATACTAATGTAGAAACAACCCTTGCAGGGAGTGTAGTGTGTGGTCATCGAACCATACTAATGTAGAAACAACCCTTGCAGGGAGTGTAGTGTGTGGTCATCGAACCATACTAATGTAGTAACAACACTTACGTGGAGTGTAGTGTATGTCCATCGAGCCATAATAATGTAGTAACAACCCTTGCAGGGAGTGTAGTGTATGGTCATCGACCCATAACAATTTAGTGTATGTAAGGAGTTTTAGCTCAGTGGTTAACGCCGGTGCCTTCCAATCATAAGGTTCCCAGTTCGAGTCACTCCAAGACTAATGTATGTGGTCCAGTTACAGAGTTGTTGACAATTGACATAATCGTGAGCGTTATATAGGAATCTACGAGACTGACTTCGGTCAGCTTGCGGCTTTGATAAGCCAATGAGACTTCTTTGCGAGTTCATGCCTGCAGGAGGATCTAAAATACATAGATACATACACACAAACAATTTACAATATAACGGTACCGTTGTCCATAACGTCCATAACGTATTGTTATTTTCACAGGCAGTGAACGTAAGTTCCCTATGAATACACATGTTATACAAAGTTTATTACTAATTATAGTCAAATAACTGTTATATTATAGAAACACTTGTACGATATAACAGATATGACCATAGGCGTAGGAGCCCAATTTGATTTGGGGTGGGGGTGGTGGGGGGCTGTAAGCCGTAACGACTTTCCCGAAATACCGAACTTTTTCGCGCGCTAATATGAGTTTAACAATTGAAAAACACATGGCAAATTATTTTTCTTTCAGTAGGTGCCCGAAAATTCTCAGCATATTGCCCGTATTTTCAACAAAAAAAAAATTGTTGGGGGTCTACAGCCCCCCCCCCCCGCTTCCTACGCCTATGGATATAACGGCATTACATATATATATAACACAGATAATGCAGAGACATCGATAACGGCGTGCCACAGTCATATTACGTCAACATTTCACTTTTAATTTACAGGCTCTCTTTTGTGCTAATTCGAGAGCCTACTATAATTAGGGAGTTGGCACAAACAGAGCTCCTTGTTATCATTAGAAAGCTATCACAAACCGAGCTCCCTGCTTAAAAGTAGGATGCTGTCACAAATGAGCACTCTCTGGTTAGGGAGCGGTCACAAAGAAAGCTGCCTGGTTAAAAGGAGGATCTGTCACAGAGAGAGAGCTCCCTACTATAAATAGACAGCGGTGTCAGCGAGAGCTCCCTAGTATAATCAGGGAGCTGTCACAGAGAGAGCTCCCTGGTATTATTAGGGAGCTGTCACAAACAGAGCTTCCTAACTGTATCAAAAGCAGCTGTCACAAAGAGGGGTCCCTGGTATAATTAGGGAGCTGTCACAGAGGGAGAGAGCTGTCTGGTATAATTAGGGAGCTGTCACATAGAGAGATCCTTAGTTTAATTAGGCAGCTTCCCCCTTCATTATGATTGTTTCGTTTTTGCTGCGTAGAAGTACAGAAGAAACGAGTATAGCGTTGTACAGGATCAAAATATTAATAGATAACAATATCAGCTGATCAGTGTTATGGTAAACTGTTTGTTTGTTATGTTAATATCGAGTGATGGTTTCTGGAAGGCTAAATAAATACTATGAATTGTGTGATATATGTAAGTTTAAGTTCATGATTAAAGTATAACACAATGTGAAGTTTGAGTTTTACATCAATATTCAGAGTTTTGTCTCCGTTACAAGTGAAATATGTAAATAATTTCAATTAACCGCCCCCTTCCCCTCGCCCCCACATATAATGTTGTATTGATTCAGGTGTACTTTAATTACCACTGTAGGTACAAACAAAATTCATATATTACACATACAGGCTGCATTTGCAGCAGACCAAATCTTGGGATATCACTCATTTTTGCATACTCCCCAATCGTTTCTCCGCTCTTAATTATAATTATGTAATGTTTTATTCTACTAATTGCTGATCCTCAAAGTGCTTGTCTGGTTTCAACATTATTAGTGTCATTGTTGTGGACAATTTTGACGTATTAGGTTAATTTTGTCTTTTCCTATAAAGTGGAGGATAGTAACACTAGATTGTTAGAAATAGCTGAAAGAAGGTCCAGTATAACATTGCAATCACTACAGAGCAGGGACGTAGCCAGGGGGAGCGACTGCTCCCCCTTTCAGTGCCGAAAAAAATGTTTTAAAACTGTTGTTTTTTAGCATGGTATTTTGTCAGTGCTCTTTTGATCTTGAATACTCGTCAGCTCTGTTAACTCGATTATAATCGTAGTAACATCCAGGCCTACTGATTCAGCTACTTACTTAGTTTGGCAGATGCAACTAGCTAAATTTAGCCTATTACATATTACAAGCCTACAGTTGGCCACTGCGTAATAAAATACATATTGCCTACCTAACCGCACTCGATGGAATGTCACGAACCGTATGCACAACGACGTCAATAACGTTCGTTCTCATCCTTTCTATGATTCGTCATAAGTTGTTGCACGAACATAATGTTATGAGGCTAAGCTATAAATCGTACGTGATACGCGCTTCCTATAAACAATTATTACACTGCTAATAGTAATACACTGCGATAACGATACCACTGCACATCTGGCTGTCTTAAAAAATATGAAAGTTTATATTGTCCATCAGTTAAGTTCGTCAAATGTATTAAAGTCCAGACATTGGACAATAAACAAGAATCTTCCTACTGGAAAAATTGTAAAAGAGCACTATGTTTGTCTTTCTGAAATATTATGTTAAAGAACATGTAAAATAATTCAAGCAGGAAACAAAATCTGCTGATAATATGATATCATATGGTAGCCTAATGATGAAACTGGCAAAACATTGCACCAGATCGCATCTAAGGACCTTCAATTGTTCAAAAATATCTCAAAGGCGAGGGGGACACCCCCTCCCCTTCGACCCCTTCCCCATATCAATCGCAAAAAGTGCTCCCCCTTTCAAATTCCTGGCTACGTCGCTGATACAGATGTATTATATATAGGCAGAGTGGTAGTTGAGGTTGGGTGGGACCACTGGTTAACAAATCTCTTCCCTTTTATAAGATAAATACAAATTGTAATGTATACAGAATGAGATATAGCATTACTATTACATGTAAGTTAAACTATATTATACTATTTTTATGCTGATGTATCAATAAGTTCTGAAAAATGACTCGATCTTTTTTATTAGGAACAAAGTTTAAGACGAAGAATTAAAAAGCAAGAAACTTAAATACCTTGATCTGCAGAGTCATGTTAATGTTTTATTAAGCAACAACAAATTAAGATTCAACTATGGCAGTACCAGATATGTAAAAGACCACCAAACAGTGAATAAAATCAAAGGTCCATTACACTCTAGCAATCCCTACCTATAGAATGTGGATGAGAAGGTGATTTTTCATTCAGAATTAACAACCGTTCTTTATTAGCTATGTACTGCAAAGTGATGTGAGAGGTCATTACATTTTAAGGTCAGCACGTTTTTTTCTCAATTACCACCAAGCATTTTGACCCATTACATACAAAGTAGGCCTACATGACGTCATTCGGTCAGACCACATAATATAATTGGCATAGGCAAAACTAACTAAGAAAACATTTGGTAAACAATTATCAGCAATATAAGTACGGCATTGTCATTCATTTTTATTATAATATATTAAGTAAGTATTAAGTAAATATAACAGTAAATAATATTTCTTTGTGTATGGTGTATACCCTACGAACAATGACATGCCAAGAGGGGGGGGGGGCTGGAGGGGGTGAGGGTGGTCGACCGCACAT
>JAIPMN010030353.1:0-22363 GCA_020650975.1 Apostichopus californicus
AGTCGGTACAGCAGTAGCCCTCAGGGCCAAGGCATTTGGGTTTAAGATTATATTTTATGACCCCTACCTCAGTGATGGCATGGAAAAGTCCTTGGGGCTCACCAGAGTTTACACATTGCAGGTAAATATACATCATATTTTATTGTACCTCATTTTCTGATTTTGAGTAGTCTACATGACTTGATTTTACTTACTGGCAAATATAAAGATGTGATCTGTTTGGTTCATGAGGTAATTCCAGTTACCATAGTTGTTTGTGATCAATGATTTCACTTGAAAAAACCCCAATTATCTACACACTTGCTCGCCTATACTGGTAAAAATGTTTATCTCTGTGTAGGAAAGATGTGAAGGAAATGTATTCTTTTGTTTCATGGAAGTGCACTGCCTATTGGATCTAAAATTTAAATTTTTGTCTAACTATGGTAATAAGGTGATCCAAAGATGAGATTGATGGATATTTAACTTGTACAAAGAATTCTCCTTTCTTGCCTGTATCATATATATATGTATTGACTGCTAGTTTCAAGTCATTTTTTTCATATATTTTTAGGTAATTACACATGCGTGCTGGTTTAGTATCAGTAGTAAAGTATCTCCTCAAGCTAAATTGTTTATCTTCTTGTCATTCACTGGAAAGTTAATCATTTGAGGAGTAATGTGTGCTACTTAAACCCCATATATACTGAATTTACTAAGGTCAAGTCACCCCCCCCCCTTCCCCCTCATTTTTGCACTGTCAGATGTGCTCACATTCCAAACTTTGATGTCAGTTAGAGCCCTTTTGAAAAGTACTCAAGTATTGCAAGAAACAGGTAATTTGAATGTTTCCTGAAAATGCTTTGCAGGCAAATTATAGTCACTGTGTTAGTACACCTAGTTATAATATATTCATTTATAATAAGAAGTCAGGAATGAATCTTTGCTATCTATAAACCATCTGATTTTACAGGGCTAGGTTTTGAGTCCGTTTTGATACCTTGGCGGAGGTAAAAAGGAATCAATTCAATGGTGGTAGTGTGTGACACCTGCTTGTATACCAAATAACTCAAAATTTCATGGTGGATTAACTTGATATTCAGTATGTTGATCCGTCTAATTGAGTACAAGCGCCCCATTCTTTTCTGTGAAGTTCAATGGTCACTTGGGGTCAATAAAGGTCTAAGACTGAAAACTTTGTAAACACAATAACTCAAAAAGTACATCTTTGTTGAACTTCATACTGAGTATGTAGATCCAGCTTGGTGAGTACAATAACCGTATCAAAATTGAGTTCTGTTTAGTTTTGTGAAGGATCTCCAATACAATAGGTCTTCAACAATACATGAAGTCATCCAAGGGTACTCTCACAATGTTAAAAGGATCGCCCAGGGGTAAATATATTTTGATCTAATGAAGAAGTAGCATCCTAAGCATTTCCATTCGAGTATTAATCAAGTATTAATTATTCTTTTCTCGTAGGACCTTTTGTTCCAGAGTGATTGCGTAACCCTCCATTGTTCACTCAACGATCATAACCACCACCTCATCAATGAATTTACCATCAAGCAGATGCGACAAGGAGCTTTCCTAATTAATACAGCCCGAGGTGGCCTAATAGATGAAAACGCCCTCGCTCAGGCTTTGAAGGAAGGACGTATTCGTGCTGCAGCGTTGGATGTGCATGAGAATGAACCATACTCTCCGTCTAATTCCACATTGGCTGAAGCCCCCAATTTAATATGCACACCTCACTCGGCCTGGTACAGCGACCAGAGTAGCTCGGAGGTACGCGAAAGTGCTGCGGGGGAAATAAGAAGGGCCATCACTGGTCGTATACCTCAGATATTACGCAATTGTGTGAACAAAGAGTATTTAGCCCCCACACAGCACTGGGCAGAACCGTCCCACCCGACAGAACTCAATGGTTCAGTTGCATTTCGGTACGCTGGCCCACAAATGGTAGTGCCCCAACCAGGGCCACAGCAGTTAGTGGAGAACCATGGTGTGTCCAGTGCACTGACTACCACAGTAGCCAGTAGTGTCCATGGGGAGCCGATGATCGTCCAGCAGCAGCCCACTGTTAAAGCCGAACAGGATCAATGATTATCACTTACAGGGCCGCTGTGAGTCTTCTTCATCGTGTGGTTTTGATGATAACAAGTAACCACGTGCTTATCAATATATTCTTTACTATCATGCAAAGGAAGTAAAACATCGTGGTGAACTTTCACAGTAAAGTATTATTATCAGTGTGTATAGTCGTATCGATGTGCAGATAAGTATCGCCTGCGTTTGAGCTTGAGACTCTCAGAAAACTTGGTACTTAAATGAGTTTTTTTTAAGTCTTGTTTTACCACTTTGCAAAACAGTTGCATCACACATGCACATTTGAGTTTGTTGAACTAGCAGGCAGGTCGTAGCCATGACGGGGCTAGTTACAAACTGTACCGATGGGGAGAGACATGCTGATTGGAGCACCCTGCACATAGCATGTTTCATTCACAGATACTTTTTTGGAGCTTTTTTTAAGCACGTTATGCACTCTTAACGAGATTTGTGTTATTCACTAAACATTTTGTTCGTATGGGATAGTTCCAGCAGAGATCAAGCGAGCCATCTGCAAGAGACATCGATTTGGTCTTACATTGGATGGAGTTTGTGCCTGGATCAACCATTGGAAGAACCTTGCATAATTATGTTTACTGAAATGTTTCACCATATTGGGACGTAATCATCTTCCAAGCCAGTTTTACTTCAAGGTTTTTTTTTTTCTTTGTGTATATTCTTGAGATAATTTGTTCAGACTAACATGAGTCACCTAGTCATGATCTTTGTAGATGAAGTCTTTTTAAGTTACAGTATGCAAATATCTTTAATATGCTTTTTCCTTTTCTTTTTACACAGCAGCCTGCTTATATTAGTCTTTTAGTTATGTTTAAGCTCATGCATATTCAGTACATGGGGATTTGGAAGGAAAACATTGAAGAATGAGTGCATATGAGTTACGTTAAAGAAATTCAAAAGAATCAATTTACTTGATTTATGAGTTGCTATAAAATAAGAAATGGGACTTTAGTACACTTACAGTAGTTACATACCAGTTAGCAAGTAGCCTTAGTTATTGAATTATTAAACTAAAAAAGTGTTCATTACTTTCTAGAAAACGATACTCTGTCATATGGGAAATTCTATTTTTTCATAGTTTTTGTCATCAGATGTTATTTTGCAGGTATTTATCATTCAAGTCTTTTGTCGTTAACGAAGATGAACAAAAATTAACGAGGAATCAGTAATCCCAAAGAGACAAATCGAACCAAGGATAAATATATTTAGTTCTCCTACACTCAGATTGACAAAATTTGTAGAAAACTATCAGAGTAAACTCTGACGTTAAGTAATGTTTATCTAGTGTTAAAGAAATAAAACGTTTAATATGTGGCTCTGAAGTACTACACAAGAGAAATGTTAGATAACGTGTTGTTGAGCCACATGGATATAATGCCTCTTGTGAGGTCTATATACGAATATGTATGATGCATGTGCTATTTGAATATGTACGATGTTCTCCCGATTTACGTACAGTGAAATGAGTTTTTTAATTGTCCATGCTGTAGATTTCACGCTGCACACCGTTGCCCTGCGCCATGGTTATTATTATACAGAGTGGTGACCAGGTAGTTCATCAATCTTAAAGCAATAATCTGTCAGGTAATGTTATCCCACAGTCTTAAAGTACCTCCAACAGTATCATGTCTGTGAAGAGATCTCAATGAAGAAATGATTCCTTCTCTGAAGATATCCTTGAACTAAAAGCCACTAAAGATGATGACATTTAATCTATGACATAGAAATCATAGGTGTATGCACCCAGGGATAAAGGTCATGGTCTCTGTTCTTTCCCCTCTGGTAATATTTTCCACTGAAAGCTGACTAATATTGAATCCGACAATGAGCTACGGGAGCATATCAATGCCGAGCTTTTCAGAAATTACAAACTGTTGTCTGTTGGCATTTGAATCATGAAAGTGCCTCCGTTAGCAGCCATTCATTGTAATCGAGAATAATTGAACAGTGTTACTTCTCCTGTATTTTATCTCTTCTTGACATTAGAAGTACATTCCCACCGATTATGTAATGTGACTCATGTTGCACTAATGATACATGACTTGTATATTTATGGCTCCAGAGTAAAATCCGTCAATGCTACAAACTGATCTTTTTTAATGTTACTTCAAAGTTGCCATAGTAACCCACTAATGAAGACTTGTGCATATTCTCAGACTAAGAATATGATTCTGATGTGACCATATCACCATGTAATCAATTCCTTCCTTCCTATCTACCAACCTACCATGGTAATTTTCTATCATAGATGAGATAGTGATGTTGAAAGTTTACCCATGGAATGGTGCCTGCAAACACATGCAAAATTGGATTCACTTTCTTGGTTATCTCACAATTGGTCAATTGAGATGAAAACTCAACGTAGAAACTGCAGAAAACAGGCCGGCAATTTTGATTTTGACTCAAAAGAGTACAATTTTTGGCATTTTTCCTTTGTCAACTTTCATGATGATTCGTGTATACAACTTATATGAGTTTGGTAATTGTGTTATGGTTTTTCTAATATGATATTAAAATAACCATTGTAATGCTTCCTGCACCACATACGGTACTGGGGTAGCAGACTCTCATTAGTTCATCTACACAACATAAAAAAGACTAGTGAACTGCATGGAAGACATTTTGTTGCAATGTAAACAGATTGGAAGGCTTGCTTACATGAATCAACTTGGGATTATTTTAAAGGTCATTTTGTAGTCTGTTTTCATCTTAATGCAGCCACAGATTTAAGAAGAAGCTTACAATATCCATCATATCTTCCCAAAACCCTCTCAACTATTTGTGTACTCTTGATTCAATCTCGCTGAATCGACACTTAATATTGTTGTGATCATGTATTGTTCCATAAGCAAGATAATTATGAATTGGCAATAATATTGGAAATCTTCAAAGCAGAGATGTAATCTGATGGTTATGTTGAATCCTACGGTGGGGAGAGGAGAGAGGGTGAGGGGAGGGGAGAGATGGTGAGGGGAGGAATAGGGGGAGGGGAGGGTAGATACTGCATAGTTTGATTAAGTGTGGGGTTAAGGTGCCGTACAAACGAAGAAAGGCTGTGCCAAGAAGGGAGTAATGACATGAAGAATCTGTCTATCTTCAGTCTCATTCAGAACTACATCTAGTTAAACATAATGAATATGTGTTTAAAGTAAATTGGTAAACGATTGCGAGAAGTGCATTTTTTTAAACTTTTTTCTTAAACTACCAGAATAGCTGAAAACTATAAACTTGAGATAATATGAGATGAGGTAACTGATTGATATTGTCTTATGTGTCTGTTATACACACCATTGAAGAGAACAGACAAAGGAAAATCACTTGAGACATCATTATTCACAATGGCAATACACAGCAACTTTTGTTAATGTTATTAAGAAAAATGTAAAAAGCTGATTTAAAGCTCTCTTTTTTGAAAGGTGATCTGAAAAGTCTACAATTTGAGTTACTGTTTTATCAAAGAAGAGTTAAATACTGCTAATAATCCAATGCATCAGTTACTTCGTGAGAAACAAGAAAAGCCTGGTTGAGTTTTTATACCTGATGGTTTCTATCAGAATGCTTCTTTATTACATCAAGACATACCAACAGTTTGTAAGTGTAATTGTCCAGGCGTCATGTCCCTGAACTTAAGAGAAAGACAAGATGAACAGCTACAGTGTTAAATAAGGATATTTGGTTACGGTTAATGGTGTGTGATGTATGGATGGATGTTTGAGGTCCAGATTTAAATGTGTTGGTAACAGATTTGATAATGTATGTGAAATTTGATGGATACTTCCAGTGTATAAATAGGATTGGAAAGGGGAGAGGTTAATTTCCTACACACTCTAAATGGTGTGTCAGAATAGTTTTCAAGTTATCTCTGGTTATGGTGTGGAACAAATTAGACCATTGACACTCTCATAACAATAGTTTTCTCTTCCAAAATCTCTGTAAAGTCATATGAATGCCAACGTGTGATTATTGAACATTCTTTCAATACGTGAAAATAAGGGCTCATTCATAGAACTACAATTTAAAATTCCCAAATGTGTTTTTATTGGTAATAGGAGGGTTGTGGTTATGCAAAACATGATCAATTAATGGTTTGAAATCTACTGTGATGGGAATTTTGATAAATATTTTGGGTGTATTTTTTGAGGATGACAGCTCGTTTTGATACATCTTTCGTCAACATGTCGTTCATGACTCATTTTTTTTTCATGTTTAGTTTGTTTTTGTTTTTATATATTATTAGTAGAAGTTTTCTTTTGTCTTAGAGCATTCTGCAGGTTAACGTCCTGTTTCCTTACTTCCCTGCCAGGTCTGTCTTATAATTATTATTATTTCTTTTTTTAATCTTCGATCATGAAATTAAAATCTGGATAAAAAAAGGTTGGAAGAAATCGATTCCTAGAATTGCTAGTGAAAATTTGAACACACATATTTTCCGAATTGGTAAACATGGCACCTATCAGTGAAGAGACTTATTCCTTTGTAATTGGAAATGTATGCTAGTTGACACAGTAGGAAACCTGGAGGAGGGGGTGGAGGAGGGGGGGGGGGAGCAAGGTGAGGGGGAAAAGTCAAGTGAATTTACATTGCCGAAGTTGCTACCACAAATCTTTAATTGTATTTACTGCAATGACAATTGAATGGGAAAGAATGCTTTGGTCTCATGAAAGATATGGAACAAATTCAGTGGCTTCCGTAGACCATGGCAATGGCATATTGAAAAGGTATGAAGTCATATTCATATGCAGTCATATGTCATATCATAGGTCATATAAAGTCATATGCAGTCAGCTAATGCAGAAAAAGTATTGGGATACAGGGATGTTGACAAAACGTATTGCATCATACAATTTCAAGGTCACCGGTCATAAAAATGGCCGTAGAGACAGCCATACTTGTAGCAGAATATTGGATTTGCCAGGAGGAGGAATGGTTAGGCCAGAGTTTGTCTGTTATCAGTTTTTTTAAGTTTTGCTTCATGAAAATAAAATAAATTAACATGCTATGCCGATGATAATGCAGCAAATGTCTTGAATTTTGAAGTTTTACTGATTTTAGGCTTTGGCTGATCGAGGCTAAATTGAGATAGCTGTCTCCAGATCCAAACTTGGTATTAAACAAGGAAGTAGAGGCATGTGAGATATGTAAAGAAAATTAATGCAACTCTTGATTCGTTTCCAGTATTTACCACAACTGCCAAAAGGTAGTTGTGTTTTAGTACAACTGAGTCATCTAAGTACCACCAGCCACTATGTGGGAGGGAGGGGGGAAGGCATGGCAGGGGGTGGCAGGCAGGGATGATAGAGAAGGCTTATTATAGGGGTTTTGTTCTTCTTCTTCTTGTTCCTGATTTTCTTTTTACAAACATTGATGAATTAACAGATAACTGACAGACCCAAGAAGTTAAATGTTCTGAAGAAGGACATATGCTCTTGATGTGGTATCAGGTATGCCAGGAACCTTCTCAGGAAACAGACAGTGTCCTTTAATACAATGAGAGGAACAAGTAATGTTTAATCTCTATTTTGTATTTGTCTAATATTTGGGTGTTTACTTCATGGAGGGGTACGAGGGGCGTGCACTTCAGAATAAAGTTATTATTACTCATCATCAAGCTTTTATATCACAATGATTATGGCCAATGGTAAGTTTGTTTCTCATAATCCTTTGTGTGTTATTTGAAGTATCTTTCATATGCTCATTTTGGACCTTTGTCAAAGGTTAAATTGCGAAGCATGGGTTTAAGACATTTTTTATATTCTGTTAGTTCCTGTTCCAAAGTCAACATGCATAAAAAAAAATTGTGTAAATCTTGTTGATAATTTGAATCTCTTGGATCTAAGGATGACACCAAATATACTACGGTCAATCAAGAGAAGTTCATATCCAGTGTTTTCATTTGCTTAGCTTTTATCTTTCAAGTTACTTGGTAAGGTCTCCACAATGGCATAAATGGTCAGTCTGGGAAACTGTGCAAAGAAGGCAACACAATAGAGGGCAGTTACAACTTCAACAATAGAATTATCATATGGCCAAGTTTTCAATGACCAATAAGTATATGATATTGTGCAGTTGTCAGCACATCAGTTAAGTAAGTGGAATAAAAAGCCCTGATTTGGAAAACCCTTCATACAAATGCATTGATTCCTTCAAGGGGGTAAAAAGCGATTTTTCCAGATCCATAAACAGCTCTTTTGCCAATGTGCTGATGCAATGGAATGTTGTAAGTAATGCCATTGAATATCCAGCCATCCAAAGCAAATACTAAATGATAGACATTAAGTTCTCGGATTTGAGGTTTAAGTGTACAAAGATAACTTCCATTGGCAATACGAAGTGTACAAAGATAACTTCCATGTGAAATACGATTTGACGCCAGATATTCGTTTCTGAAGATTGCTTTAGCAGTGTGACACCACCAAAGGTCATTGAACTATTGTCATCGCTCGCATTCATGCAGTCGTGTGTACACATGGGCCACAGTAAAACCAGCACACTGGCTAACCAAGCACCAAGTCTGTGTCGGTACGATAAGTCTACGAGGAGTACTTACTGGTAAAACTAATGCACCTAAACCTACATCCTTAGACATCACATTGAGTACTTGGGAAATGTGATTGTCATGTCAAAGTTGTAAAAGTGAACTTAGGACTAAGTTAGGCCTTAGCCTAAACTGAGTTAGGCCCACGGTAGGCTAAAGTTACAACTAACCGTAAGACAATCGAATACTAACCAGTTCTGCGAACGACCGATCTCTTAAATTTAGGTTTGAGTAGTTAGGGACTTAACGTTTCATCTCACATGGTAGATATTCCTTGTATAGTTATGATGAACTAACTATTATTAGATATTCGGAACTGTATGTAATTTGGCAAACATGTTCCTATGAAAGAAGCAGGCATTAGCCACTAGCCTATGCAGTATGTGTGGCAATTACTTTACTTAACCAATCAGACTGAGTCAGAGTGGCCTACACAATTTTCACACCCCTAGATGGCGGGAGTCCATGGAAATAATCTGCAGGTCCACAATATTCAGTCTAATACAGCATTTGGTATGTTATGAGACGAGTTTATAGACCAACCACAATTTCTGCAAGGAGTAGAAATTGATAGCCAATGGCAATAGTATGGTACTGATATAATTGACTTGCACAATTTGACAGCTCCGGGTAATCAGAATTAAGACTGCAGTGGGAAGAGGGATGGGTTGGAGGATGGTTACCACTGCACCCATCAGAAATCCTTGAGTCTGCTTGTGAATATACATGTATGTCTGCATGTTCATAACAGGTTAACAGTTCAGTAATATCTGCATTGTCTAGGTTCCATCTTTGCTTGGCTAGTAGGTTGTGTTAATCTTCCAACATCCAAAAGAATAGTGAACTGTGAAGGCCTAATTCCTGATTAACTCTTGTTTCCAAGTGAATGGGCACAAGCTGCCAGAAAACCTTATAGACAGCACCAAAGGAACCCCATAATGTATATATAATATAGTGCAGTGCTCACTACTAAGCGTACATTAAATGGACGGGTTTTGCAGTTCTAATTGATCCGTCCTCAGAAATGTCCTTGGATAATCTGTACTGTCTTTGGAATATCCATGTATTTATGTGCCCTGAAGAATTTCATGTTCTACATAGAGACAGCTTGAAGATAACATATGGTTCATTCATTGCTTGGGAGGGAGGAGGAAAGGGTCAGCATCAATATCATGCGCTCAGATTTCCTGTAAAAAATTTGGTAACCTTAACATTTATGGTATTGTAATCTAATTGGATAACGACAGTTATCCTAAGGTATGAATTTTATCAATCAAATATTAATAATATTGCAGATCACATAAACTGCATTGACCAAATGCGATACGACAATACTTTTCTGGTGGACTGAACATTCAACATAATGTATGATATTTTCATGAAAAATCTTGCCATTAGATTAATCAACAGAATATGTTTTATTTCAGATCTAAACATCTTCATGAGGAAATTTATGAACACCTTCCTACTAAGAGGATTTCAAAGGCTTCCCTGTAACTTGTGTAAGTGGAGTCTCAGGTCAACATTGAGAATGGCCTCTGGGGAGATGGTTATTGAGACTGCTCCTAAAGCATCAGAAATGAAAGAAGAGAAAAGTGATGGAGTAAAACGTGCCCTTGAGGGAGAAGTGTCAGGAGAGCCAGCAACAAAGATTACAAAAACAGAGGTAAATTACAGAAATACAGATTAAACTCTCATTTAATCTTAAACTTTGAAAACTCTGATACGGATTGTAACCCTTCATTTAAATTGCACCATTAGACAATCTTACACTTATCTTTGGTGTAAATGACTTTCATTACGTCCTCTGAATCTGAGCTCATGTCTTTACACAGGGACATTGTGGTGACAAAAGTGAATTGTTTCGATACGTTAAAACGTTACATTTTCTGTACTACTAGTTGAAGAATACAGACGGATGGCATGCATTGCTTTAAAGTTTAATCTGGTAGCTGGAGAGTGAGTGGAATTTATTCTGGCAAATGATGAGAAGTCTGTTTTCTTTTCACACTATTATTGTACAAACCATTTATTCAAATAGGCAAAAATATTGTATAAAAATCCACTATAAATTCAGAGTACATTATGCTACATGCTTTATGCTATGATACATTTCCTGGAATAAATTGTGTATCAGGCAAATTTGAGTTATTTTCCAACATTCGAATAATAATAATGAACATTTGTAATGTGCCGGTATCCATCAAAAAGATGCTCAAGGCAGTGTGAAACAACAGTGAGAAGAGGCAAAGCAAGTAGCATCACAACAATATTGATCAAGTGTTTAAAGAATAAGAAAATAAGATGAAGTTTGCTTTGGTGATGACCACTGTAAGTGTTGCAGTATTATTATGGTACAGAGAGGCCCTAGCATAGTTTTAATATTAACATTAATTAAATAGGTATTGAAATGAACAGCATACCTAACTTTGTAAAGCCTTTGTAATACATTCTAAAGCCAGAACTTATATGTATATTGTTGTCTTCAAATTGTCAGGATTCTAAACCAGAGGGCTCAACTGGCACAGAGAAGAAAGTTCGATACCCTAAAAAGAAGGTAGCCATGTTGCTGTCGTATTGTGGAGTTGGGTATCAAGGAATGCAAATGTAAGTCATTGTTACAATACCTGTAGTAAAACAAAACCACTTGCAAATCTTCAGCAAAAGTTAAAATTATTCCACAGTACTTATCAAGTTAATTTCTGACCAATATGTATTACAACTTAACTGAACCTTCTTCTTCAGAAAAAACTTTGAAATCTATTGATACTAGAACTTATACCACCTTAGATAAGGAAGCTTTTGGCAATTAATGTATATTGGTCTTTGAGGAGCTTTGACCAATTTCATAGATTAATCAGGTGCTTCTTGGTTTGGATTAAATCTATTCCCTTGTTTCTTGTTTGATTCTTTTCTCTATTTCTAAATTTTATTCCAGTGTTTGATTTTTTTTTGCTCAATTTCTTTGATTTAATGTAATAACTTCATCTGGCTTGACTCTCGGAAACAGAAATCCAGCGAGCAGAACAATAGAGAAGGATCTACTAAATGCCTTGTACAAGACAGGCTGTGTGCCTGATGGCAGTAGGATGGGTAAAATGAACTTCCAAAGATGTGCAAGGACAGACAAGGGTGTTTCTGCTGCAGGCCAGGTGGTCTCACTCCGACTACTTCTGTTGGACAACCTCGTGGAAAAGTTAAACGACCATCTTCCATCTGTGATCAGAGTTATGGGTAAGGATAAATGCATGGAAGTTTGAGGTTAATTCAAAACAATTTAAATGGTATATACACAAAAGAGGTGGACGATGGATAAGGATTACTGAATAAGTACAAAGGGTAAGGATTACTGTAAAAGTGTAATGGATAAGGGTTACTGGATAAGTACAATGGGTAATCTTATTCAGTGATATAAATATACTCAACCACAATAGGCAGTGTCTTTGTCTGGGTGACAGCAGACTTTCAGGTAATGAATAGGAGTGAAGTATATATATATATTGTAACACTTTCCTACGTGAGTAGCGCCGGCCAGCCGATTTTGGGTTCTTGGTCTAAGATGTAGTATTGTAATTGGCCAGAGAATGAAGATGTACACAAAATAAATCCAGAGAGGTGATGGTATATTTAACAGCAATATATTGAAAAGAAAACTTCTTACAGTAAGGTTAAGTTTCTTGTACTGGATATGTGGTACAAACTTGAGGCTTTGTGGCCCTGAAGCCTACCATCAAGAGTGTTTCGTCCAACAGCAACCAGAGTAGACTGGTCTGTCCCTTCCAGGTAATGCATTTTATATAAATCCCTTAACAATACGTGGAAATACCACATGTATACAAATGATGAACTTTACCCTACAACTTAGCTTAAGACATAATACACAAATACTATAGTGCATTCCTACCATCCCTAAATAATTGTACTCCTTTACAGAGATGAATGTGATCACATGAGTATCCCTAGAAAATATCACAAGTGTTACATCACAATCCCAGGATAAGCCTGATACCACATGCCGATCCATAGGAGCAGCCCCAAAAGCCATAATCTGCCAACAATTACAACTGGTTTACTTAATGCCAGGAGGGATAACCCCTATATAATTCCAAGGGGATTTAAACTACCACAATGGTTCCACCGTTCACACAGAACTCCCATTGCTCCACAACTTTACAGTAACAGCGTTACACTATGATACTTTGCTTATACATAGCTATCTATTACTTAGCTATCTGTTAGACTGTAACTTTTCTACCTGCTCCATACCTGTTTATGTAGCTATCTAGTAAATAGCTATCAGACGAGTGATTAAACAAAATAAAAACACTTATTTATGTTTCCCAGATATCAAGAGGACGACAGGAAGCTTTAATTCCAAGCACCACTGTAACTATCGGACCTACATGTACCTTCTTCCAACCTATTCCTTTCAAGATGTGGAAGACATAACAACAGAAACATACAGAATTACAGGTGAGGACTTAGTCTGAATAATAGTCGGTGATGATATATAACCTTTCCAGACGATCAGAACTCTTTGATTTCACTTCTTAAGATCTCAAAGTGTTTGCTACGTGTTTCTTGTACACTTGGATAGCAAAAGGGACATTTCTTTAAGAGCTGATGATGGTAATGTGAAATGGCATTGAGAAAGAATAAAGAATGTTATCAACATTTAAAAGGCTTATTCAGAAGAAAATTCAGTGGAACATATTCTAAGGCTCCTGATGACATTTTCATGCAATTCCTACACAACATTATTGAGATATTGATCATTGAAAATTGTCACATTTTGTACCATAAGTAGTGTGGTGTCATAGTTGCACTCTGACAGCAAAATGCATTGTTTTCCTTTATTTTCCTTTATTTTTCACTTTATTGCATTGACCTAGGATCAACTAGAGTACCAGCTTAACCAAAAGGTGATATGAAGTTAACAAAATGTCAATGACTGTGGTGTCTTCGTGTTGATATATATTCCACTTGGAAAAAAAGATAGAAAAAAAGATATTGAATGTAAATATTAAAGAAAATCAAAAAGGCTATTTACTATCCATATCAATAGCATCATGCCCATGTATTATGAAGTGTGATGCGAGCAACTTTGGCAAACCTTTAAAGGTTAAATGGTTAACAGAATTGTTAACAGGATTGTTTTCACAAACTTCCTAACACTGTGTATGTGTGTAACACTGTATGTAATATATTTTTATGGTGAAAGGTTAACTTTCATGAATAACAAAGAGTAAATAACCTCATTATTTGGTTTACAATTTGCATTTTTGATCCGACTCATAGTTTTCCTTTTCAAATTTGTATTTCACAGATGAAAAGCTCCAAGAAGTCAACGACCTTCTTGCTAAATACAAAGGCACACACAATTTCCACAATTTCACCTCAGGAAAGTGAGTCTATGGAATTATTTAACTTTATGTACAATCTCACAGGGCATAGTAAAGTAAAGCGGATCGGATTCTATCCTAACACAGTAATTTATATATCTGTCCAAAGTCAGGAGTATTGCTATAGTGTGGAGTGTGGTAACTCAACATTAGCCAACTGCCCTCACACATAATATACCAAAAAGTTAAAGTTGAAGGTTTACAGTCTTTTATGAGGCTAAGGCCTCCTCACACGACTTTACAGCTTAACCCCTGGTCATTGGTAACTTGTCACACCCACAAACCAAAGTGTGCACAATTCAATCAATCTGTCCTGGGACACCACATCCACGACTTCCCATAGGGTGCAGCCACAAACCGGCGCACACAACTATATTTGCAAGTTACCTCGCAAGTCCCCATTTATACTGTACACCTGGGTGAAGAGAGGCAATGTAGCTAAAAGTGCCTTGCCTAAGGACGCAATGCAATGATCTGGCTAGAACTCGGACCTGCAATCCTTAGATCACAAGTCCACTGCCTTAACCACTTGACCACAATGCCCCCCTGTCATTTAAAGATACAGGATATAGTAAACTAACAGCAGATTGGATTCTATCCTAACACAGTACTTAGTAGACGGATATAAAGTATTCAAAGTGAATTGAATTTTGATATATCAATCAACTTTATAGGCTAGCACTTCAGTATCTGTTGTTGCTGATTTGCTTACAGCAGGGCTTGTGTTTAAGAAAGTTTGCTGGTTGTTCCTTAAAAAAATCCAGACTATTTGGTTCAGGATGTCAGATCAGCATAGTTGCTTGTCCCAAAGACTTAATATGTAATGGGAGTCCTGATTGTTTAAACCTGTCCCTCCCCCCCCCAAAAAAAAAGAAGGAGTTGTTGACCCTTGCACAAGTAAGATCAATATTGAACCCAAAAAGATGATCATATTGAGTGAGGCAGCCAAACATTTTAGTAATCTAGTAACATCAAAATGAGTCTTGTATAAGTTCAAATTGTGGGTTAATGTAACACCAAGGAATGGATTTATTGTCAGGACCAATATCCTGCTTGCACTATTAGTGCCCATACACCTTTTTTCTTTCTGTCTGAACATTATAAAGATGTTCAAGCTTCCAAAGCAAATTCTGTTTCTTTTTCTTTCTATGTTAAGTTAACTTTTACAAGATGAACAATGTATGAATAACTTGAAAAGGTCCAGAGGAGGGCTACTAGGTTGATTAGTTCCTTAAAGAGTGTTCCTTATTATAGGCGGTTACAACTGTTGAATCTCACCACACTGGAGCTTAGGAGGTTACATGGGGACTTGATTCAGGTTTTTAAGCTTGTGCATGGTTTTGACAATTTATCCTTTACCTACTTTTTCATGTTTGCTAACAGTAGTTGTACCAGAGGTCATTGTCTTAAACTCCAAAAGTCACATAGAAGGATTAATATTCGGCATAACTTTTTTTCTAATAGGGTTTTGAATGAGTGGAATGGTTTGCCTGAGAAAGTTGTACTTGCAAGTAGTGTCAATGGGTTTAAGAATGCTTTGGACAAGCACTTTAAGCATTGTAATCGGGTCTGAGTGTTTGTGTCTTCAGTTTTTTTTCTCTCTCTATAGGGTCCTTGATGGGGACTTAAGTGTCCCTCCTGATCCTTTTTTCTACTAAACTAACTAAACTAAACTAACTTGTCTCTTGCAGGCTACATGATGACATGAGTGCTAATAGGTACATCATGGACTTTAATTGTGAGAAAGCTTTCGTTGACGAAGGGATAGAGTTTGCCATCATGAGGGTCAAAGGTCAAAGCTTTATGTTGCATCAGATTAGGAAAATGATTGGTAAGTTCTGTTGTCCTTGACAAGGACATATTGCAGACCTCAATAGCATTAACTGGAACTATGTAAATTATGTCTGATCATTGTAACTGAAGCTAACCAGAGAGGCAGTAATTCTGTGTTTATCTGTAGATGTTTAGTACAGCCCCTAACTTCAGAAATACTGTTTTAATAATAACCATATTAAAAAGGCAAACATAATCATTATGACCAAAACGAGATACGTAGTAGAAAAACGTTAGCATGCTTAGTGCTCAGGCATTCGCTACTATTTACCGATGTTTTCTTATGCACAGATATTTCAGTAATGTTGTTGGTAGTATATACAGGTACTTGTTTCCCAGAGCCCTGGTTCTGAGGAATCCCAGACCTGTAAGGGGAGGAGGGTATCTAGGGTCTCAGATTGATTTCACACATTAACTATATCAGCCTTAGTTCCAAATGCCAGCATAGTATGTTACTATTAGCTGCCTGGCTATTAAGTGCAGAGAATAAAGATATCTTATGGCTTCAGTCTGCTGTTTACTGATATTGATTTCTTCTTCCTGTTTTTTTTTTGGTAGGTATCATTATTGCCATTCTTAGAGGATTTGCGTCTAAGAATACATTAGAGAAAGCATTTGAAAGCAAGAAATTAGACATTCCCCGAGCTCCTGGACTAGGATTGGTTTTAGAATCAGTGAGTTACATTCCATTTTACTGTTATTTCAAAACATGATCTGGTAAACATTTAAAATTTAATATCTCTCACCATACATTCAAAATTCTGAGTTGAAAGTATAATGTTATTAGGTGCACTATGCTTACAGCAGATATTGAAATAATTACATCTGTTACTTTGTAAAGCAGACACTTACACTAGGTCAAGAACGTTATTAGAACCCAGTATGTTGGTGATATATATATATATCCATATATATTTATATATTTATATGTAGTTTTCTGTTCATTCTGAATACATCTTATTATTTGATAACTATGTGATGTCCAACAGGTCCATTATGACTGGTACAACAAGAAATGGAGTGGCGATGGTGTACATGATTCTCTGTCTTGGGAAGACTGTAAGGTAAGCCTATGGACAGTATAACAAACCAATATACAGGGTAAGGTAAGCCTATACAGTATAACAAACCAATCATAGATAGTAAGGTAAGCCTATGGACAGTATAACAAACCAATATACAGGGTAAGGTAAGCCTATACAGTATAACAAACCAATCATAGATAGTAAGGTAAGCCTATAGACAGAATAACAAACCAATCATAGATGGTAAGGTAAGCCAGTACAGTATAACAAACCAATCATAGATAGTAAGGTAAGCCTGTACAGTATAACAAACTAATCAGAGGAGGTAAGGTAAGCCTATATAGTTTAACAAAGCAATCAGAGATAGTAAGGTAAGCCTATAGACAGAATAACAAACCAATCATAAATGGTAAGGTAAGCCAGTACAGTATAACAAACCAATCATAGATAGTAAGGTAAGCCTGTACAGTATAACAAACTAATCAGAGGAGGTAAGGTAAGCCTATATAGTTTAACAAAGCAATCAGAGATAGTAAGGTAAGCCTATAGACAGAATAACAAACCAATCATAAATGGTAAGGTAAGCCAGTACAGTATAACAAACCAATCATAGATAGTAAGGTAAGCCTGTACAGTATAACAAACTAATCAGAGGAGGTAAGGTAAGCCTATATAGTTTAACAAACCAATCAGAGATAGTAAGGCGACAATATACTTTCTTTGATGTTAATAATAAATACACACTAGCTCTTTCTTATCCAGATCTAAGAGAGGTCGCAGCACATGGAACTTAAGTGTCCTTTCACTAAGAATTATTGTTCATTTACTTGACTTTTTGTCTGACAAAGTTATCTGTCAAATAATGGATTGAGTTACACATGCCATTTTAATTCTTTCTCCAGGAAAAGCTTGAAGAATTCAAAAGGAAGCATATTTACCCCAACATCATTGTCAGAGAGAAATACAACAAGTCGTATCCTTTTGTCTCAAGTACACATGATTGCATGAAGCGAGAAGTCATTCATCTGGAATGATATTCATGAAAAAGATTTCATGAAACAGTTCTGATCATGTTCTGATGAAGTCATAGAACAATGTTACATTTCTGATGTAAGGAATGAATGAGACTTCAACAGAATATAACAATCCTAGGACAACGTTACATTTCTGATGTTAGGATCAAATGAGACCTCTACAGAATATAACAATCCTAGGACAATGTTTCATTTCTGATGTTAGGATTAAATGATACTTTACAGGATATAACAATCTTGACAGTACCTGTAGTAAATGCAAGAATTCCTCCTTAACACTTGTTCAGTATGTTGCATTGGTTAGGTACCTTACCACTGCACACCTACGATGTCATTGAAGCACATAATCCTATGAGGAATTTCTTAATCACTGAAAAGGTAAGAGGAAGCTTTCATTTATCTTCTTGTATCTTAAACTTCTGTATCAAGAGGCACACTTTAACCTTTATATTGTTGGTTATGAATAATTATTGTAGATGTAATGTGTCATATCATTTCAGTGAATTATACAGGTTCCACCAGACTTCGTAAAGTCAACATGTACTAACATTGCCTATGTCAGTGACGTGGGTGCTTGGTCTAAGTCTAAGTGCATGAACACTGTGTTGGATTGACTGAGTTATGAATATTTATTTAATGTAGATAGGACATGGTGGCCTAGCTTAGCAGTCCAAGCATTTTCCTTCTCCACTGTCTGTCCATGGTATAGGAGTATAGGTAATGCAGTATTTCTTGTTCTCTAGATATCTAGTTGTCTAGCAGAACAAGTAATAGGACTGTTGAACAGGTCAGAAGTGTGACAGGCCAGTGACTGTAAAATGTGTTTTTTGAGGGGTAGATTAGTTGGTGCTATCTCAGCTTATTGAATCTTTTATTTTCTTCTAGAAGACGGGGGAAAATAGTCCGCTCGCAAAGATTCCCAACCAGATTCCAGCCGATGTAGATTTGGCCAGCTTTAAGCCTGGCCAAAGTCCAGAGGAATTTTTGAAGTCCCTGCCAGTAGCTGAGGCCAATGAGAAAGTGGTTGCCATGGAAACCGTACAGAACTCGACTCCACCCACGGATGTCACCAAAGTTGACGAAAACATCGAAGAGAAAGAAGCAAACCACACCGAAGAGAAAGACCTCCCAAAAGAAGCAGAGGAAGGGAAGGAGAAAACAGAAGATGAACAAGAAGATGAAAACTCATCAAGTAAGGATAGGAAACATGAAGAGGAAGAGGTAACAACTTGAACAAGTTGGTGGGGAGTGTGACCATTACTCCATGCCAACAGAATGCCAGGAAGATACCATGAGGATAACTCTGCTAAAAACGTCTGGTTTCATGTGGAGTATGTATAGGAAGGAGAGATGTATAGTAGCCAAAGCTCCCCCAACACACACCACCCTCATCCCCACCCCCCTACCTTTGACTCCAAGGAACCAGGATGGGAAGGGATAGGTTATAGGAAGATTCCAGGGAGTCATAAAGGGGCCTGTTGGAAGGATAAGGAACCATTGAGAGTTTCTTACAAAGTTTGTCCAGATAAAAGAATAGATACAGGTGGAGGGAACATTAAGCATTGACCTTTGAAGCTATGCTTGCTGCCATCTGTAAGGGAATAGATACAGTTGTAGGGAACAGGAAGCATTGAGCTATGAAGCTATGCTTGCTGCCACCTGTAAGGGAATAGATACAGATGGAGGGAATGTGAAGCATTGAGCTTTGAAGCTATGCTTGCTGCCATCTGTAAGGGAATAGATACAGTTGTAGGGAACAGGAAGCATTGAGCTATGAAGCTATGCTTGCTGCCACCTTTAAGGGAATATATACAATTGAAGGGAATGTGAAGCATTGAGGTTTGAAGCTATGCTTGTTGCCACGAATCTTGAGCTCTGATTCACACATGTAGTTAGTATTGTCAACCATCATAGGTTGGAAGATGTTCTCATATGTGGGGGGAATCAGTGCCACCCCAGATGGACTTAAATAATAAAATTATGCTTTTACAACACTTTTCAATCCTTCAGGAATTTACAAGACATTTTGAAAAATGTTACAAATATAAAGATTCATTAATAGTACTTGGCTTACATTCAACCCAAATCCTTTCATACTGTGGATATACTTCTCATATCTTTTAATGTAAATGGTCAACTAGTTGTGGATGTTGTGTTCTACAGACATCACTTCACAGTATGCTTCATACAGTGTTGTTGTTGTTTGACGATTCTTTAGACTTAAAGGCATTGAAGACTCGCCCCAAACCGTGTGCCGCTCTCTGAAAAAGTTAACTTTCCGTTGCTTGCAAGTGAAGTTTTCTTCTTATTTACAAAATGCAGACAGTAATGAAACGTGATACCTTGTTATCTAGAACTGAGATGTCCATCGCTGCACTATGTACACTGTGTTGTGGGTATTGACCTAGCTGTATGTATTGACTGTACACTAGTGTCTAATTACAGATGGTAGCAAGCTGTGTGTGTATTTTCTGGGATCGATGGTGGTGTCTAACACTTCTGTTACACCTCATTCGAAACTGCGCGAGTCTTCACACCCTTTAAAACTTCAGCAACCCTTGATTAGTGTAATCATAGTTAGTGCCAAGGCTTAATGTCTAGGCCTGTCAATCATTCATCTCTCAGGTACTAATTACCTGATAGGTGGCTATATCTTTAGAGAGCATTGTTTCTCCATCTCTAACACCTCCCTCCTCTGATTGTACTGTATTTGACAGTAGCTCCCAAAGTGACTTCGAGTTGCCAGACAATAGGAATTTTGTTAGATGAATTTCTGTGTAATCTATGTCTTCAAGGTATGATGGTATGATTCTAACTAGCTATTCTTCATGGCTGTTTGACATGTTAAAATAGCCAGCTTAAGATAAAAAAGAACTCTTGACCTTGGGAAGGATCTTGTTTATGTAAATTGAAGCAGATTTGCCAGTTATTTTAAGTTTGTTGTCAAATATGATGAAACATTTCCAATTATTACACATCTGTGGTCAGACTGAAACCCCAAATGCAACAACAGTTTCTTATTAAAGCATAAGCATATTATAAGCTATTGAGCTGTATTATTAGCTGTTTGCATGTGAACTGTTAAACCATACTGCACTGGTGCTAACCATTATAGGAACTAACACTTAAGTGCTCTTAGTATATATACTGCCAAGAAGTATGTACAGTACAAGCATATCAGTTGTATTCAATCACTCAGATCAAATGCATAATATTTGTGTTCAAGTCTTTGTGTTTTTGGAAATGTAACATTCCAAACATGAGCAGCTACTGAGGTAGAAATGTTGTGGGGATGTCATCTTGACTAAAGCAGATTTATTGGTTTTGAAATGTTTTAAACGATGATGATATTGTTAGATATATAATTTAAACGAATGGTTCATTTAAGACTTTGTGTAGAAGAAATACCTAAGCTGTTTGTTTTTTGCTTAGAATCATTCATAAGCTAAGAGTGCATTTCATCTAGGTTTACCGCACAAAGGAGTGCAAAAAAAGATATCATTTTACAGCAATTGCTTTTATCATTTAGTCACTGTGTTTGTCAGTCCCAAAAAAACAAAAAAATCTTTTCACTTTAGTTCCACCAATAGCTACAAAGGCACGCATTGAGCAGCAGTAGTTAGGTGACTTGGTACAAGAGTGAATTGACTTGACCTAAGAGGGAGGAATGAGATGGTTGGAGGAACTTGGGAAGAGACCAAGAAGCAGAGAGTGGGAATTTGGAGAGGGGAAAGTATCGGAAAGAAGAAGTAAAAACAGGGAACAGTGTAGCAGCGTCGTATCGACAGCTCAGTAATGTTGTTTACTCTTTCATGGAATCTCACCTTCAAGTCATCAATAATTTAAGTCAAATCATTTCTTAGCACCAATATTCTTGAACAATCGTGGACAAGAGAGAGAGAGATGACAAATGAATATGGTATTGCTATGTACTCTTTTTAACTTAACATGTTTTATTTCAAGATGAACTTAAATACAACATCAAATTACAATTGGCCATGTATAGAAGACCTGTGCTATTTTTTTGTCTAGCAATTTATATTAACACAAATTTAAGTATTAAATTTCAGATGCGACTGATATGAACAACATTGATAAGTCCATGCTCTGTGTAGTGTGCATCTTTAATAAATCTGGTAATTAGGCAACTGTCCATGTCATTGATAATAATTGGGAAACAAAGTAACAGTCAGTTTTAATTATGTCGCATACTTCCAGGTAAGAGTTTGTACACATTTTTCTCCTATCATTCAAATCTGTCCATTCACAAAGAAGAGAAAAATACGAAAAAAAGTTGCCAAGTTGATATTAACTAAATATACCTTTAATAACTTACTGTATTCTCTATTTGTATCAGCAACTACATGGATGATGTTAATGCTACTCCATAGCAAAACATTCCTTCACATAACCTATTCCCCCCCCCCC
>JAIPMN010030356.1:0-11110 GCA_020650975.1 Apostichopus californicus
ATATATGTTATACTTTGCAATCCGCGGTCCCCCTCACACTTTTGCAAGGTCGGTAAAAGTGTCTCCATTATTCATTATTTTTTCCTTCAGGGGGCCAAAACGGACGGAAAACCTAAACCGACTGAAAGACTTAGTCCAAATGTCCAACGACCGTAAAATCCGACTTTGTTTACGTTCGAAAGTTAGTTTATTCAACTTCAGGACAAGTTAGGGTGAACGTTGTGTAAATATTTGGACTATGTCGCTGTGGTATAACATGACGTCACAAAACACTATCAAACAACTTCTATTCTATTAACGGGACATTCCGGTAGCAAAAGTTGATTGCCTAATAACAATGTTGGAAATATTCTACATCTATTGGTCCAAAGCACATTCAAATAGCATTTTGTATGGCGAAATTACGAGTTTTTGTTTTTAACCTTTTGTGGGTTTTCTGTGAATTTATCTGGCAAGAGCAGAGCGAATGATGTCATCACTGCAAATTCAGTTGAGAATGTTTTGTTTTTGTTTTTTTGTGTGTAATATTTCAGTTACTTATTTGCGGAGGAAAATAATATTTCTAAGAAACAGTTATATTTTAATGAAATTCTAAAAACAAAGAACCTTGATAGCTAATAGAACTTTCCAACTGTATCAGGTTTCAAGGATAAGCCAACAAGAAGATTTTAATAGAAAGTTAAGCGTTTAAAGAGCGGTTGCCGTGACGACATTACAGAACCCATATTGTGATCCAGTCCCTGGAAGAATCGAGGGTTTAAGCCAGTCAAGTAAATTTCATTCAATCAAAGATAGCTTGCGTTAGGGACAAGATATTAATATGGTGTTTTCCACTAACAGTGTGGAATATTTTTCTTCTCCATATAAGTGTCGCATTGTAAGCCACCGGCTAATATACCTTCAAATATTGGCGGTCACAAATGTAACTATGTGTGTATTCAGTTGGCGCTTTACTTTAATACGGAAGCGTCGAAGGGACATTATTGATGTCTTATCATACACTGGTAAAACGACAAAAATCTTCAAGTTATGGTTGGTATATATGGGGTCACAATAAAACTAGTCCGATGTTATATATACGGGCAGTGTTTACAGAAGAATCCCTTCAGGAGAATATATTAAGCTTTGGGGAAAAGGATCCACAGGATCTGAAATTCATAATTAATTAATTCAAATTACATTAACAATCACTTACCATATGCGTATGTAGTTACAGTAACAATCACTTACCATATATGTTATGTAGTTACAGTAACAGTCACTTACCATATGTACTAGGTAGTTAGAGTAACAGCCACTTACCATATGTGTTAGGTAGTTACAATAACAGTCACTTACCATATGTGTTAGGTAGTTACAGTAACAGTCACTTACCATATATGTTATATAGTTACAGTAACAGTCTCTTACCATATGTGTTAGGTAATTACAGTAAAATTCACTCTACAAGATGTGTTAGGTAGTTACATTAACAGTCACTGACTATATGTGTTAGGTAGTTACAGTAACAGCCACTTACCATATGTGTTAGGTAGTTACAATAACAGTCACTTACCATATGTGTTAGGTAGTTACAGTAACAGTCACTTACCATATGTGTTAGGTAGTTACAGTAACATTCACTTACCATATGTGGTATGTAGTTACAGTAACAGTCACTTACCATATGTGTTAGGTAGTTACAATAACAGTCACTTACCATATGTGTTAGGTAGTTACAGTAACAGTCACTTACCATATGTGTTAGGTAGTTACAGTAACAGTCACTTACCATATGTGTTAGGTAGTTACAGTAACATTCACTTACCATATGTGGTATGTAGTTACAGTAACAGTCACTTACCATATGTGTTAGGTAGTTACAGTAACATTCACTTACCATATGTGGTATGTAGTTACAGTAACAGTCACTTACCATATGTGTTAGGTAGTTACAGTAACAGTCACTTACCATATGTACTAGGTAGTTAGAGTAACAGTCACTTACCATATGTGTTATGTAGTAACAGTAAACGTCACTTACCAGATGTGTTAGGTAATTTCCGTAATGTCACGATGAGTTGTTCATAGACCTCGTTAATTTTCTTTCTGCGTCATATATGTACGTGAGTGTGCGTGGGAGCGTGTATATGTGGGTGTGTATGGGTGTCTTTGGTTTTGTTTGTTGATATTGCTATTTTCCTTGTTTTCGATTTTTTGTTTGTTTTTTTTTTGTTCTTGTGTGTTTTGTTTTGTGTGTGTTCAAAACTTGTGTTATAATTTGATTTATTCTATAGGCGTCATTATGAAATAACTATAATGTATGGTTGTAATATTATTGCGTATAGGTTAGTCCTATAATGACGCATAAGCCTATAGTTACAAACCAACGTATAATACATGCTTTGAACACACACACACACGCGCGCACCCATACACACACACAATCATTTAACTGCTAATAATTAGCGAGATTTTAATCGTTTTATCAAGTCAAGAAACTTTCCTAAAATTTTGTCTATTTTTATTAAATGTTAAGTTTGTTTACTTTAAGTTTGAAGTCATAACAACTTTCGCCTAATCTCAAATTTTTAATTTTTTTTTATGATATCGCTAGTAATTTCAAAAGAAAAAATGCTAAGATGCAACTTACAAGGCCTGGGAAGTGCCATTTCCAGCGATCTGGGAGGCATTTTCAGCCAAAATTTTCTTGTACGCTTCGCGCCAATCATGGTGGCGCTACGCTTAGATAGATTGCAATGCCGAATCTACGGCTCTGATATTTTGCCTACATTTTCGTCCCTCCCTTGGCAAATTCCTGGCTACGCGCCTGGATTAAAGTAAACGATAAGATGCACAAGCATTGTTTCTATAGCTTTTCTAGTTTGAGACATTCACCTTTAAAGTATGCTAGTATCTCTGGGATGATCCTTTACGGTTACCTTTATATTACAATCTATCCACTTTTTCATTAATAAATTCTAATAACTGAACCAAAACATGTTCTTTAAAGTTGTTATGAGCAAAATATCACATTTGGATGGCTGCATTCAAGACTATTTGTCCTCGGCAAAATGTGTAATGCATCGTAGCATATTATTTAAGGCCATCAAAATTTGTTGTCGTCCAATATTGAGTTTTATGGTGCATCTGAGACACTGACATAATGCGCTGTGTGTTAGACTAAGTAGTACAACCGCTTTCATTGTAACAATTATGTAACAACTAAGAATGTTTTTAAGTTTCGTTGAAAGGGGCAAATCAAAGAAATCACATGGTCGAGGGGAGGGGGAGGGGTCATTTAATAAAACTATTTTTATTTCATTTTTGAGTCTTTTAATGGCAGCACATTCTGACTGTAAATGCCTTTTAATTGTCTTCTATACTTGCCTGTGAATGCATCAACAAATTTCACCAAAAGTTATAATCTCCCTCTAAAGGGGAAAAATACATCATCTTAATTTTTTTTCGAAAGGAAATGGTTTATTCATACTTTAAATCATAAAATATACAAAATTATTCGGATGGAAACATTTTACTTATGAAACAGAAATCAATGATGATGCTGCTACTTTCATTGAGTGCTTTGTCAATTACAAATGATTTTTAAATGTATACTCGTTCATACAGAATCCACAGATTGTCATTATAAGCTTAATTATAAACCTGACAAAAACTGCATATTTTATGCGTTTTCATGCAATTAAAAATATGAATTCATATCAAAAAGGAAAACGATGTATCATTGGTGTTAGGAGTAAACTGAAATCGTCGCTTTCTACATTACAATTGTCATAGGAGGTAATATAATCCACGTATCTTCTCCCCCTTTCAGTTATTTATTAAGATTTAAATTGAACAACAAACAAATATACTAAACGGAAGCGTATACTATTGTAGTCCTTGTCGTTCACTTATATTGTCTTTAGCAGCATTGCATTTACTACTTCAAGGTAACAGAAGAAATGGAACTACAATCAAAAAGACTGGCAATCTTATGAGCTATATTATCAATTATCAAATAAAGAAAACGTCTGCTCTTCTTGTATTTTTTTGTACCGCCGTTCCCGCCAATTTCGTGCCTGTGAGTCAACAGATCATTGTTCAATTTTAAAGTCGTACCCCATTTTCTCAAGAAAATGTCGATCCCGAAAAGAGTTTGGGTCTTTGCATCGTTCTTCATCATACTGCCACCAATTAGCGTCATCTGCTCTGTGAAAGAGGTGAGGTCAACTCATTATGAAAATAATTTTGTGTCGTTTACGTTAATATATCGTTTGAAATGTGTTCTGATGAGAATGGTTACAATATCGAGTTTGAATGAAAATCGAATCCTTTCAAATATAAACAAATTTACCACATCTTACTTCAGCAAAAAAAAAGAAGAAGAATAGCCTCCGAAAGTTCGATTTATAGATATTTGTATATATGAAGAAGTTTTCTTCAGATTTTTATAAAGCTGTCGCCATGGCGATAGACGTTTTATTAATACAAATGTAGGCCTATTCGAAATGAAGAAGTAATCAATTACTATTGGCTTTACATTTTGCCTGAAGAAAAAGGGAAAGTAAATGAAATTGTTGTGTACACCCTCAGTTGCGCAATTTACAGGTATAGGCTACACTTTCGTTTGTTTCCTATATCTATTTCTAGTTTGGGTTTTCGCTTTCAATTTCGTTTTTTATGGGAGATGGTTTGCTTCACACAATTAATGAAGACTGTGTACGTGTCATTATGTAATTACATTGGAGGACGTAATAATCGATATAGGCCAGTCGATTTTTGTAATATAATTTTTCTTCTGTCCATTCTGATGAAAGAGGTCACTGGAGATCGATTTTAAGGTGATCATCCAATTATTACGGTGCGTTGCCTTCATTGCGTAAGAACTTGACGTTACGTTTAGATAATGTTCAATGACGTTTTCCGATGATAAATACAGTACAGAAATATTGTAATTTAAAGGATAACTGAAACGAAATTTATCTTTTCAAATATCGTACACTTATTTTGCATAATTTGTAGACCTGTAAGTAATACGATTAATGCAGACCTTTCATAAGAGCCACTAAATTAAATATAAAACTAAAATAATTCAAACCCAGATTGCTGCATTTGTAAATTTAACATTCTCTGAACGCAAATAATAAAGCCTAAAGTATTTTGTTGGATTCTTGCATTTTTAATATCTCGAGAAAGTCGGTTGACTATTGGTTGATAGGATTAATCTCATTTGAAACACCAAATAGTTATCCTCAATCCACGACAAACTTCTACAATAACACCGCAACTTCACAGCGAATGTAGTGGATTCCAGAAGATCCAAATCCGTGTCCAGAAATTAAATGGTCTCGAGTAGTAAAGCCCTGTAGTAGGTCCGATGATTCATATCACAGTAATTGGTCACATCTTCCTATTGTCTTTGTCAGACAGGCTCTATAGAGGGTCCGAATGTATGATTTCTAGCAATACTGAGGTTAGAGTTGAAGTTGTCTCTCTATGACATAACAACAATACGTTTCAAGCTATATTTGTCTTTCTATGATAAATGTATACAGCTGTTACCTCATGAGAACAAACGTTTCACCCTTCTATATCCAATAGACCACACATGCTTGCCCCATCCACCGCTTTTTGGCATGCAGGCACAACCCCATAATAGAAACTTGGTATATATTGTGGAGTATTATTCACGAAGAAATCTAGAGGACCTATGGGGCCCTCTTGACCTTGAGACAATGGGCTTTGGAAACTCAGGTCGCTTTGGTCCTCGCTTCATCTTTTATCGGGTAATCCGGCACTGCTAATTTAGCCTGTAATACCTTCACAGCAGACACACACACGTATAGCGGAATGACCACGATTTGCACAAATATTAATATGAATCCTGGCAGTCATCAGGACTGTTGAGATCATCAATAAATGATTAAAACTGCCGGATATATCACAAACCTTTGAGACCAAGAAACAGTCAAATTGATATGTTATTTCTTGTATGGTACAGACAGGCGCGTAGCCAAGGGGGGGGGGGCAAGGGGGCAGCCGCCCCCTCCCCCCTTGAGCATATATATTTTTTTGTATGTTTTTATGATACCGCTAGTAATTTCAAAAGAGAAAATTCTAAGATGCAACTTACAAGGCTTGGGAAGTGCCATTTCCAGCGATCTGGGAGGCATTTTCAGCCAAAATTTTCTTGTACGCTTCGCGCCAACTTATGGTGGCGCTACGCTTAGATAGTTTGTAATGCCGTATCTACGGCTCTAATAGTTTGCCTACAGTTTCGCCCCTCCCTTGGCAAATTCCTCGCTACGCGCCTGGGTACAGACTAGTAAACACAGTCTAGTAAAATATTTCAATGAATGACAAGAAAAGCAAATTTGATATGAGGAAGGTTATTCCAGATTTTTTCAAATGATAAATCTCAACAGTTTTCCTTTTAAATGGAAAAACACACATATAAAAACATAAGCCAAAATAGTGTATGGGTATGAATTATGAGACTATATACGATTCACATAAATACGTAAATGACTAAAGCGTCACTTAGTGTAAGATAGTCCATACGGTGCACCCGTTTGTGCAAATGACGTCATTGTGACGAAATCCGAAATTTCTTCGTCTTCTAAAGGAGAGAGATCAGAGGTAAATTAAAATAATTTGTTGTGTTTCGTGTATGCATATTCATCATTATATGTCAGTTGCAGTTAATTGTTGTCTGCTTCCCCAAAAATGACCTATAGTAGCCACCAAAATGTCTTCTGAAATCCTTTTTCCTGAAAGTAGAAAACAAAATAGATATGTACGGGAATTAATTTATTCTAGTTTAACCGCATCCGTAAGTTTCAATTTAACTTAATAGATTTAATCAATGTATTTGATTGGTTCCCAATAATTTCGAAGTCAAAATATCTCACACGAAAAATATGTGACGTCACCATAGCATTGTCGGTCATACAGTCATATCTTTCCATAACTTGCCGTTATCTGTCGTGACGTCAGAGGCAATTCTGATCAAGGGTATGTAATATAAGACTAATCTATTCAAATATGTGCAAGAATTTCAGAAGATATAACTTGAGCGTTATGATGCGAGATGAATAAAGTGTGCTGGGATATTCATAACGGGTACGGGAATGTTAGTTTGTTTACCGCTCACAAATAATTAGTGTAAATACAATATAGCCAATATCAAGCTAAATCATCCTATTTGTCTTTCTTTTTTCCTTTTTTTTTTGGTCCTCTTTTCCTTGGCTGCGGAACTTGGGTATTCGTTCAGTCTGTTGCATGATGCTTTCATCCAAACTGTTATGAAAGGCTTTACTCTTTGTGTTTCTGTTTTTCAGTGGTCGGAATAAGCGCATCAAGGCTAGATCAGGCCAGGGTAAGTATACCTTGATTCAGATAATCACGAATGTCGTTACCAGCTTGTGCGTTCATCAGCTATTCATCAAAGTATGCAGGAATTTAACTGCTGTATTGTTATTTAAATTAACAGCTATACTCCCATACGGAAAAGATAAAACACGTGCAGGCCTGTCTGTGTACACTGTACGTGGTTTTTCAGTATATAGCCTTTATAGGCAGACGTTAACTTAACCACTATACCTTCTGGAGTTGAGAGTGGGACATGTTGTTTGTTGCACAGGCTCTATTTTGGGTGACCTTTCTTAAATAGTAACTTTATTTGCACACTTCGGAATGGATTATCTTCTCCACAGTTTTGGTACTGAATTATCTTTATGTTAGTACCAATAATATTTACGGAAAAATGTTCCTTATCGCGGTTTCCAGCAGAACAATATTATATATATTATCATTGGCAGATTTATATAACCGGAATAACTAAACTAAACACCGGATTTTCGGAACTAAATACAACATTTTTGGAAGGAAATTCAAAATTTTGGGAACTACATTCAGGAATTTCGGAACTAAATATATATAGGATTTTCGGAACTAAATTCAGGAATTTCCGGAACTAAATACAGGAATTTCGGAACCAAATACAGGATTTTCGGAGCTAAATTCAGTATTTTCGGAATTAAATTTAGGATTTTCGGAGCTAAATTCAGGATTTCGGAACTAAATTCAGGATTTTCGGAACCAAATTCAGGATTTCGGAACTAAATTCAGGATTTTTGGAACTAAATACGTGATTTTCTTGCGTTTTAGAATGATTGGATTCAAAAAGGAACCTTCGTAGATCAATGAACTGCTTAGATATGGCAACCCTCCGCCCCGGATAAGGAGGCTCTCTGCCCATACGCCGTACCGAACAAAAACAATTAAACGGCGCCATTTTGATTCCCTTGCCCTGGATAACTTTCAAGGGATATCATTATTTCCAATCTAAGTTGTGTCGGATTCTATTTGTCAATGGTGGTGATCGACTGATCTTTTACTTCACCGGTCCGTTGTAAGTATCTAGGGACAGTAAGGGGACCGAGGGGGGAGGAAGGGAACAGATGAGGAAGAAAAACAGTGAGTACACTTTTTCTATACTAAAAGTTACGGATCGTCTTACTAACACTGGAAGAAGTCGCACTCAAACAATTTTATCGACTTACATTGACACCCCATTTGAGACCCATTTAAACCATTTTTTTCAACAGATACCAAACAAAGCGTAACGAATTACAAATCCCAACGTAAGTATAAATAGTTATTCCAATGTAATTCCAATGTAATTCCAAACTAACTACGCATAGTCAAGATAAGCCATTTGTTCTATCGATAAAAAAAAGTGTACTTCAAACTCGGACTTATTTAAACAATTTTTAAGTATCTAGTTACAAACGGGTAATTAAACAAATTTAATCGATAAAAAACGTGCTTAATTACTTAATTCCACTCTCACTATACAAACCCCAATAACTTATCTCGCGGATAAGTGGAACTTAAACCAGCGATTAAAAGAAATCTGACATTTCATTCTCCTTTAAGAGAGAACAATATTTAGCACATGCCTCTACGTTCTCTTCACGTTCTTCAAATTTGAAGACCACAAAAGTATCCATTATTTTTTTTTGCCTCGTAGCTCACTTTAGTGTTTCTTCATCGCTGATGGCGAAAAGAACAAATTTAGGATTTTGCTGTACACCACTTTTCGATTTTGTTTTTACAGTAAAGCGAAATTTTGTAAAGATTTTTTATAGGGGTGGGGGGACACTACTATGTAGCTGAAGGCGCTACTATGACATTACACTTGCATTTAAAGTTCAGTAATAAAGTTTGTTATGAAATATCTAATTCATTAAAAGACCTCGTTTTCCGCGAAACAGTACATAATTTTGCTGTCATTAAAGTATGTCGCTTGAGTACCAGCGTATCACCCAATTATCCACACCGTGCCTCGGTAGGAAATATCTCAAAGAAATGTTCTAGACATCATCTCGTTTGGTTTTACTTTTCCAACCACATAGATTTGTCAGGATAGGCTCCTATCCTGTCAGGATAGAAACCTATCCTGACAAGTTTTAGTGTTCATGATGTACCTTCTCATACTGATTGTGTTCATTCAGTCCAATAATTGTGTATACAAAAGTACACAAAAAAACCCCCCCAAAAAACCTTGGCATTCCACCACAACTTTATCTCCCCTTCCCGAAAAAGTATGACTTAGATAAAACTTATGCACTTAAACTTGTGCAAAATAATTGCGAACGGAAGACCACGAAAGGGATAATACAGCCAGTGTATTTAAAACCGTGTCAAGTTCAATTTTGCTATGTGCACTTTTCGGTAATGTCAGTATACAGTAAGTAATCTAATAATCACAACATTGTTTTACGCTTGTCACAAGTTGTTTGTATTTATTTCAAAAAATGTAGGCTTATTAATACCCTTTTGCTGTAGTGTATATATTTATGAATGCAACTGTTTTGTTAGTGTTGTAGGCCACATATTCATAGATACAGCTGTTTTGTTAGTGTTGTAGGCCACAGATATTCATAGATAATTACTGTTTCGTTAGTGTTGTAGGCCACATATATTCATAGATACAGCTGTTATGTTAGTGTTGTAGGCCACATATATTCATAGATACATATGTTATGCTAGTGTTGTAGGCCACATATATTCATAGATAATTACTGTTTTGTTAGTACTGTAGGCCATAGATATTCATAGATACATATGTTATGTTAGTGTTGTAGGCCACAGATATTCATAGATACAGCTGTTATGTTAGTGTTGTAGGCCACATATATTCATAGATACATATGTTATGCTAGTGTTGTAGGCCACATATATTCATAGATACAGCTGTTTTATTAGTGTTGAAGGCCACAGATATTCATAGATAATTACTGTTTTGTTAGTACTGTAGGCCATAGATATTCATAGATACATATATTATGTTAGTGTTGCAGGCAGGCCACATATATTCATAGATACAGCTGTTATGTTATTGTTGTAGGCCACATATATTCATAGATACAGCTGTTATGTTAGTGTTTAAGGTCACATATATTCATAGATAAATCTGTTATGTTAGTGTTGTAGGCCACCGATATTCATAGATACAGCTGTTTTGTTAGTATTGTAGGCCACATACATTCAAAGATACAGCTGTTATGTTAGTGTTGTAGGCCACAGATATTCATAGATACAGCTGTTATATTAGTGTTGTAGGACATATATATTCATAGACATATATATTACATGTTAGTATTGTAGGCCACATAATATAGCTATTATATGTTTATATTGTAGGCCACATATTCATAGATACAGCTGTTATGTTAGTGATGTAGGCCATATATTCATTTACGTGATGTATGCCACATATATTTAAATTATATATGTTAGTTTTGAAAGCCACAGATATTCATAGCTTAATCATATTTGTTAGTATTCTAAGCCACAGATATTCATAGATTATTCCTTTACGTTAGTATTCTAAGCAACAGATATTCATAGCTTAAGCCTATTCGTAAGTAAACTAAGCCACAGATATTCATAGATTATTCCTTTTCGTTAGTATTCTAAGCCACTGATATTCATAGCTTAAGCCTTATCGTAAGTAAACTAAGCCACAGATATTTATAGTTTAATCCTATGCGTTAGTATTCTGAGCCACAGATGTTAATAGTTTAATCCTATTCGTAATTATTCTAAGCCACAGATATTA
>JAIPMN010030392.1:0-16043 GCA_020650975.1 Apostichopus californicus
CCTAGTTATAGTTAGGAAGTGATATATGCTGTAGGTAGATTAGTTTCCTTTTGCTTAAGTTTGCTAAAAAGAATTGCTAAATATTTTGCAGTGTTTATTTAACTCCCAGTGAGTGCTGTATTTGTAATTGCATTGATGTTAACTGGTTTCACATTTGAGAAACATTATCCTCATTCAGTAATTTTTGGGAGCAGGGGACTGGTGGGAGAGGGAGGTGGGGGAAGGAGAGATTGGCTTGTTGCAGTTATAAACTGTCAGTCTGGCTGAAGGATCTAAGGGAAGGGGAAACCCTTCCCTTTTAGAAGTGCTGCTGCTTAAATGCAAATTGTGTGATCTTTTGCAACTTACAAAAAACATATATTTTCATGAAATTTCACTACGTCAGCAGAACTACAAACATTTTCTTAATGTTCTTGAAAATGAACATGCTTTTACGGATCAAACTTTATACAGCTCATTAATTATGCAGCAAACATATTACAATCTACGTCATGCAGGATGGTGGGAGGGGTGCACTCTACTGTAAAAGATGTCAGACACTACAGTCATGTGGTAAATAAAGAGTCAGATGTTGAGGCAGAAGGTAGTTACATTGCTGATACCAGCTAGGTTAAGTTTGTGAATTTTGTAGCTGACTATTTTATTTTAAATTTGTTCACATACAAAGTTTTTATATACTTCTTTTTTATTGGAGTGCAGCCCTCTTTAAATCTGTAACATTTACAATAATAGCACTGTCAAATTCAACTGATAATTTGAACAATTGCAACTTATTTCTGTTTCAACGGTAACCCCAGTGCATATTACATCACTTTATTGTAACATTGTATGCAGCTTACTGTATATATTGCTGAACAAAAAATGGAAGAATTTAACCAAAATTAAACTTCAAGTAATTTGAACCATCAAAGATAGAAACATAGAAATGGGTTGGTGATTATTATTATCATCATTTTATGACAAGTTTTATCAATATTTCATGAATAGTGCAGCTAATACTATACATGTGTAAAAATATATAATAGCTTTTTACAGCACATGAACCGTGCTGAAATGTTCACATTAAAAAATATTCATAAAAGTTGTTAATTAAAGTTTCAAACCATTATATTGAAACTAGAAAGGTGTGTTGTACTGGAAAGATTTAACAAGTTTACCTGCTTCAGATGGTTACAGATTCAAGTGATTCAACGAGATAAAGATTCTCTACAAATTTAAGCACACTTCCAGACACTTTGGGTGGTAGAAGGAGGGTTCATTGAAGGGGGGTGACCAGTCACTGAGGGTGTACAGTGATAAAAGGTTACCAAATCACTCTAGATACAGAAATGCTAAATAGCTGATGTTGTGTGGAGACAGGTAAGCCAGGAAGCGAAGTAAATATATTCCAGTCATCACTGTCCTTGGCTAGAAGCATGTAGGCTGCACAAATGGTAAGCCACAAGTGTTTCAAATTCTAAAAATAAACTGTGTTATTACAAATGAACAATTTGTATTGGTTACAAATAAATGTTTTTCTTTTTTTGTATTTTAATGGCACTCATAGACTTTTGGGCCAAAGCCAAAAATGGTCATCACTATACCTGGAATTTGAACATTGCAACTTAGGCTTATTTCACCCATGGTTATGAGAACAACTAACCAAAGTTCTGTAATCATAAAAAAAAATTGCGATTACTCGCATAACAATGGAATGCGGTCATTCCAAAATGCAGGAAGCACACTCCTGATGTGGTGGGACGGAATTTCAGAAAAATGAGGTGATTACATATGGGAACAAAGTTGAATTTTTCTGTTTTTGACAGTATAAATGGCCTTTAATGAGGATACTTTAAGCACTATAAAATGTATCAATAGTAGTTCTTGAATGAAGAAAAAAAATAAACGAAAGTGTTCAATTCCGTCCCACCACATTTTTGAACATATTTTTTTAATTTCCAAGGGGAAAAAAAAATGATAATTTTTTTTAAACACTCCAAACTATCAACTATGTATGCAACTGACACCTCAGAGTGGAGAAAAAATAAATATTTTATCCTGGATACACAGGGGGGTAGTCCAACATTTTCGTGGTGGGACGGAAACAAGGTGTGGTGGGACGGAATTTTAAATGGAAGGCATCTTCAAACAGCATGTCTGGTCCAAAATTTTCCTCTGTCACTCAAGATTACAAACTTATTCAGACTCCTTGAACACCCAACCTAATAACAATGTGATCAATTGATTATACTTCAAAATGTTATGTATCTGGATATTCCATACATACTGTACACATCACATCAGTTTTGAACCTCATGTGTCAAAACACTACATTTTTTGGTAACTTGAGATTGGTTTTATATCATGCATAAATAAATCCCATCACTATAGAAATAGTCCTAGTTGTTCACCCCAGGTTTCTTTTTGGCCCTTTTGGCTTTCCTAAACTATCCATTGTAGAACATGTGCTTTTGAATTGATATCATCTGCTGATGAACAATAATCCACGTGCACAAGAAAAGTCAAGTTGTTATGGTACTAACATACTGAATCATACAAGATAGAAGAGCTAGATTGCAAGAATTAAGGTAAGAATTCATTCTGCTTCTCAATAGTAATATATTAATTTACCTCCAGTTTATAGTTATAGGCAATTCAGACAATTTGGTAGTGATAATTATGATTTAGCCTAAGCTGTTGCCTAACAGACTATGTTATACAGTAAAGGTTTAAAACAAAACTTGTAATATAAACTGAGAGGTGAAAATGTGCAGCCTATAGCATAGTACTAATGCAAGGAAGCAAACCTGTTAGATGAAATATTACATATTTTGCATGAGTTGTCTAGCCTAGCAAATTTATGTTTTAGCCTAAGCTGTTGCCTAACACAATATGGGATGATGCCTATAAAGCTGTTGCCATCTTACATACTAAGTTTGGATTTTGAAACTTGTAGCCTACGATGCAGAAAAAGTGAACCAAAACACCATGTAGGCTAGTTGAAATATGTTGTGCAGGAAATGTATACTGTCTATGCCTAGCAATTATTCAGCCTGTTCGTAACTGCACATTATGAGGCCAACTCTCATGACATATTGCATTTGTAATACACAATTCACAGGATGGTGAAGCCAACTTATTCTTACTTTCTATTCACATGTTGGCATATGGGGAAAGACCACTATTGCTTCCTGGTCCCCCAACTTCTTAATAATTAAGCCAGAGATGTGTGTGGCTATACCCCCCACCCCCAGCCCCCTTTTCATGCATCCCGCTGGTAAGAATATCCTTTTATCTCTCTTTGCAAAACAGATCAATATGGAAAATCCTGAGCCTCAAAATGTGTCTGCTAGCAGATACATACGTTATAGGAAGAAAAAGAAGGAGAGAATGGGTGCTGAGGCATTTCGAGAATGGGAGCGGAGTAGGAAGAAAAGGCAAAGGGCCAACCAGAAGGCAAATAATCGAGCAGCGTACAAAGCATCCATAACAAATGTTCGAAATAACTTCCTGACTGAATAAGTCCAAGATCTCATCGAGCATATTAAAAAAGCATAAATTTCATTGTTGCTTATAAACTTCTTGTGAGAGAAAACATAATTGTTTAATGTTTGCGTACCTAATCAACAGCCTTAACATTGGAAAAAAATTCCGTCCCACCACATTCTGCCCACCACATTGACATACTTTCGGTAAAATTAACACAATTCTTATGCGTGAAGTATAATTTCTGCCATTGTTTCCCTAATGGTAGAAGAATAGTTCACCTCCATTTCAGTGTTAATAATTACTATTATATTGTACTACTTTTGATAATAATTACATAAAGGTTACATGTACATGATTTCATGTGATTTATCATTCCGTCCCACCACGTCAATATATTTGTGTTACCATGGCAACATCTTCAAATTTGTATCTGTTTTTTTTGTGTCTGGTTGCAGTCTGTGACTGACCTGTTTGTGTGGATATCCTGATTCCTTCATATATGCTACATATAAAGAGGTAATATTCAAAAGGTCTATCAAATTCCGTCCCACCACAATATGATAATTTTGGCTTTGGCCCTTTTGTTATTTTCCCATCAACCCGATCACTATGCAAACACAATAAAAAAATACTGCTCAAGGAACTTGGGAACACTCGAAAAACCTAAAGAGACCTTAATTGCTATTATTCACGAACCAGGATGTAAGTATATATAATGTCAAATAGTTTTGTTGATAAGGACCATTGATTCTCAAACATCTCTACGATAACATGCAACTTATTGAGTCAAATTTTTGTGGCAATTTTACCAAACCAAAGAATACTCAAACGGATTACAAAGGATTGCTCAAAAAGCATGGATTACTGCAGGTGATAAAACCAAGATCTTCTCCCATATTTTATTGCCAATCAAATTTTGAAAATCCTAATTGGCATGAGCTACAAAAAAAGTTTAGGTCAATCTACATGAACAGTGTGTTATTGGATGTTAGTTATTGACATAGACTTGTCAATGATTTTTGAAACTCAAAGTGAAATGCTAAAGAAGCATTTTGCGATTTGTCGCCGTTTCCACTCTTTTCCATTGAGTTTTTTACATATATCAATCACAAAACAGCAAACTTAGATATTAGCCAAGTTTTTTCCCTGCCAAAAGCATTAATTGGCGAGTAATTAAGGATGTTTGCAGAGAATGAGAAAAGTGTCCTCCGACAAATTACACATTTAATATTAATCGCATACAGTTCCCCCAACCCACTAGTTTGAATTCAACCAATCAGAGATGCAGGTTTAGCTATGAGCCGTTGCTAATAATAGATTCAAAACGTCGAGTTGGTAACTTGGTACAAACAGCCAGCTGGACTCTAACAGCTCCCTGGTACAACTGCCATAGACAATCTACACAAATCAAGCATGGTGTTGTATTACGTATTGGCCAATGACGTTCGTAGCTTTTAAATATTCATATTATGGGCGAGGTTTACAGTATTTGGATCCCAACGGAAAATATCTTTGAGAAAAACAAAGTTGAAAGTTGTAAATTTTTTGACTTTTATGCCACCATTTGAAGTAAGATATGAATAGATAAGCTACTTATGTATGTCGTTAAGGCATCGTGAAAGCTGTGAGGTTGAGAAAAACCATAGAAAAGGATGCAAAATGCTGCTTTAAGTACCCCCTGAAGGTTGTACAATAATCACTGTTCTGTAAATGTGCTGTACTGTAAATGAGTTTGTCATACACTTCCTCACCTCCTCCTTCTCCTCCTCATATCCCTAGACTTAAACTGTTCACATGACCCTGATAACCTAAACCACATTTCTGGGGAGCTAGTGCAAGCAGTAAAGCCCATAATAGTTTTTTTTTCTGGCCAGCCTCTTGGTAATGTCTACCCAACCTTCTTCCATAATACAGTGAAAAATCTAAATTTAGTTTGGAATGTTTAGACAGTGATATGAACATAATATATAAGACACTGCAGAGGAGCAAAGTAGGTCATTGATGACAGAAGGGCGCCTTTCCTCCTAGCATAGATACTTGTCCCCATTTCAATCGCAAGGGAGTAGGGATGCAAACAAAGACACATAGCAGGACACATAGCAGGAGACAGTGAAAACCAAATGCCAACACAACATGCTCAATATTCCTTGACTCACACTGTAAGTAACTCTGTAGAACTGTATGTTACAGAACTGGTTTCAAATTCAACAAGCATTGACAATTTATAGGATGCAAAAAGATTTTACTACATACATAATTTAATATTAACCGAAAGATTAAGTTTTAGAAGCAAACAAAACACACAAAAAAAAAGGAATAAATAAATAAAATAATATCTTTCATGCTGTTGGTTATGTCTACAGCAAATGCCTAATATAGAAACACAAAGTACTATTCATTTACTGATACTGTGCATTACTTAAATTGCATACTAAGACCAAGGTTTGCTATTGTACGTTTCAAAGCATCAGTACTTGGCCTACGTCTTACAGTAACTTTCCATCACAGAAACAAGTATAGTGTCTACTGTACCTGTATTAATCAGGTCTACCTGTATTAATCTATGGTCCAAGTCAAATTTGTATTTTAGGCTCTGGGCTAAAGAGAGTAATTCAGTCATTTATTAGCTTGCTACCAGCTAACTGAAGTTATGTATGCAATGAAATGATTGCAGCATACTTTGGCATGTTCAAACATTGTCATAGTTAATTGCAGGTCTGTGTCTGTTGTAAAAATAACTGTGAGGAAACCCACAAGTTAGATGTGCTACTGGCACAATAAGGAATAAATGGATCTAGGTAATAGTTGGTTTGGCCAGCTGCAGTCAACATCAACAGTTTCATTGTAACATGGTAAAACAAATTTCATTTAGTTTGTATCCTGCAACAGTGTAATTCATGTTGCAATGTTATTTAATGCAGAGATAAGATGTCTGCAGCTGGTTACGAGTTCTGCAATATTGCAGAGTACGTACCATCAGGTCACTTTCCGAGCTTGGGAATATTTGAAAAACTAGAACATGGATGCATTTGGACTTGACTGCTATCAAATCGAGCCTGAATACAGTGGAGGAAGTGAGACAAAAAGACCTAAAGCTTGCTAAACAGACCGCATCTGTGGCCAACATTGGCAGTTACTATATGATGCTAGTACTGCCAACACTAGTAACAGTTCTGCGATGGAGGGGCAAGCCTGGTGCTTTTGTGCCTTTTTGCCTTTTTACGTTCTCTTTTCTCTGGAAACCTTTTCCCGTCAGGAATAACATAATATTGTTTTTTTCTTCCCTGCTGCTTCCTCCCCTCTCCTGTTAACACAACCAGATGCTTGGCACTCCGGACGGTCATTTTGCATCAACTTCTGAACAATCTCAGAGAGCAAGTGTACAATTCATATGCAGAGAGGGGAATTGCTTAACTTACGATGAGGCTCGCTGATGTCATTTTTGAAGCGCCCTTGTAACATAATGGATGCCAACACAGTAGGTTTGAATGAATTATTAGAAAATTCCTTGGAAATTCGGGGAGAGGTAGTTTTGACTAGTTATTTCACAGAGGGTAAAAGAATATTAGTCTGTACTAAGAGGTCACTAAAAATCTCCAGTCTTATATCTCTTTTAAGGTTGCGGAGTTATTGCAATGTAAAGATTTTTATATTTGACCCCATAACCTAATTCAAAAAGAGATAGGGCACACCTTCTCACTATAATGCATACAAGTATGACAAATATCCATCACTCTGATGTTGAGTTATCGTGGACTCAAGTAAGTGTCACAGACGCAAACACACATACTGTACACATGCACATGTATGCCAACCTGACGCATAGGTTTTTTCAGCAAGATACCTAATACCAAATACATAGAACAATTATCATTTTGGAAATAATGACCTAGTGTCCAACTTTGCCTTCATACAGATCGAGTGGGTATACAGTATATCAGCATTGTTAACTTACTTTGAATACAGTCATTGCCCTATAGATACTCAATGAAGCCCTTCATACCGCAATGACATGCTTGAATTAATCCACTATTATGACTGTCACTTGATAAAAGGTAATTGAGGAGTTGCAAAAACATACACATACACTGACAAAGAAACACTCAAGTCTGAATTATTTCCTATAAAAACTTAACTTCAGGTATGTATATAATGTGTGAAGTATGTGCTTCCTTCCACATGTCCCCACCTTTGTTTACTTTAGACTGACTGTTTAGAATACACATTTTTAGTCTAAAATATATCTCTGTCACCAGCTACAACAGTAACTTGCATCAGAGGGAGCAGGGAGGGCCATGTTCCATGCCCAATTGGTTCGCCCTGAATAAAATCTGCTGTGTCCAAAGTAAAGTAGGCAGGAAGATATCCAACCCAAATGACTTCAACTGGGTATAATTTTACTTTCGTAAAACTCCACTCTTCTGCTAATTTTTTAAGCCAATATAAAATCTGGAAATAATGAAAACCACAATTTAGCTTCAGCTGGATCCCAAGCCTACATGGCTTCACATTCAGTGCTACCACATTCTGTGCCCCCCCCCCTTCCTCTTCCCCCACAAATGTTGCTCTCATTTTGTTGTGCGATCTCTCCCTCTGCCCCTACTATGTCCAACGGTGTGGTGACGTCAATGGATTCATCTCAACTGTTCATGAAATTCACTGCGAGTAGTACAAGACTAAAAGTACTGACTTAGAATTTGACAGGAAATGACAATTAATAAATACTATTCCTTTACTACTGGAATGTCTAAATTTGTGTTTAACATCTATAGCAATGTTGCAGTTATTATTGCATATGTATCTAGCTAAACACAACAACACAGAACTTTGTAGTCTCATAAAAAAAATTCATTTCATGAGATTTCACTTTTTCAACAAGTAGGGTGGGGGGGGGTAGGGGTCATGAAAATGATCCCCTGCAGTACAATATCAGTGTGGTAAACTTGACATATAAAGATATATACAAATGAGTTGATGCTTCCAACCAATTTTCAGCTGCTGTCAGAATATTACTAATACTTAAATGGATAATTATATAAGTGAATGATGAAAACTGGTGCACTTATATTAGCCAGGGAATAGTACAAGATGTTTGTATAGTTCAGACCTCATAGCGACTCTTCAACAAAAAAAAAGGGGTTTTTTATAGGTTGTATATGAAGAAATAAAGGATTTTAAAGGCTTCAAACATAAAAATATAGGTTCGTAAAGGTCCAAAATGAAATAATTCGTAATTTGTATGCCCATTTTAACAGCATCGGTGGCCTTTATTTAAATACGTGAGTTATATTTCCTGTTGTTTGTGAGTAATATATAAATATAATGGTTTTAAAGAGTATTTTAGAAAAATAAAGAGCTGTTTTTGAAATAAATGTTCTTTAAAGGTTTCGCTGAGAGGTCTGATAGAAGCAAGGAGTACCTTACAAAATGATCGCAGTGTTGCATAATTGCACAGTATAAGTACATAGCAGTGTTTAATACATGAAGCGTTTTAGTAGTTTCAGAACGTTGTAAACACCATTCACGAATCTCAAACTATAACTGCAATCTATTCCCTATTGAAACCAATTGATGCTTTCAGACTAATGATAAACAGTACAGTACTACTGAGGCAATACAAATTATACTTCATTGCAGTGACTTACTTATGCAATAATCTTACTGAACATTGTACATTTACAGTCAAGGTTACCTGTAAAATCTTATCAAGTAACAACTTATTATATCAATGTACGTCAATGACAGTTGTCATTGCTAATAATCAAATCATTTGTAAGGTCTAGCTAGAGTGCTAATTTGTTTAAGGGTGTGTATGGGTCATGCATTTAAGTCCATCTTTTCAATGCTGGCAATACGTTAATTATATATAATTATATATATTTACACACTAACCAACAAACATTCCAAACAGTTAACAGAACTAGAAAATTTATTATAATTGAAGAGGTTTTAGCAAAGCTTGTCATTTATTGACACACCAGGTAATTTTACAGGTAGACTCCTACACCTATTGCATGATGCAGTGAAAACAAATTCTTCCTGCATTTCAACATGTTTCCATTTACCCAATGTCATTTAATCCCTGGCAGACATATTTTAATAGTCAATTTTGCTGTGCTGTTCATGACCTTTCGGTTTTATCACCCTACAAAGCCTACATAAATCATTCACATAAAAAAATATATATAAATAAAATATGACAAGATTCCCCAGAAACTGAGGTTGTAGTTCAGTTTGTTTGTGCTAGAAAGGGCCAACATTCCTTTTTCTGTGGTAAAGTACTACAGTACTACAGTATACAATCAGGGAGCAGCCCCCTGATACAATCACTGTATAATTTACTACACACAGAATTTACACTCCAGTTCAAAGAATTGAAATGAAGGCTATGAACACCAATTTTTTTTTTCAGATCCACTGTAGCAACCTTTGTGAAGTGATTCCTTTCATTTCGAAAAAGGAAATGCATAAAACTGTTCATTTTCAAAAAATGGAACTTCGTTTAAATATTGAACTTGCATGTAGGAGAAGAATAAATGTGAAAAGCAGACTTTGCTACAATTGAGTTTTCTTAAAATGGTCCCTAAATATGCTAAAAATCAAATCAAAATGCTTTCCTGTACTTAGAACTTCCACATGCATTTTAAGCCACACAATGAATGACTGATCCCGACTAAACTCAACTCACCCGTCGTTACGTGGATGCTATGTAATCAAGAAGACTAATTAATAGTCCTAAGGCTGACTCCTCCCCCCCCCCTCCCTCCGCATGACTGTTTTCTGTTAACAATTGGAGCTCATTCCGGGCACATGTATGCAAATTTATGAACCTGTGATTGGCTGTATTAGTTAAAACTGTACAGTTTCAGTCATGAAACCCTGCACACTGCATAATTGCCAGAACTTTGGAACCTGTATGTTCTGTTAAAGACTTTTAGAGCCCCATCACAAAACTTAACTGAACTGAATTTGACCAAACTATTTTCACCAAGGAATATCATACCATTGGAGAATTGACAGATTTATTATAGTTTTAATTTTGGATTTATCATGTTTAAAAGGTTTTCAGAATTTGAAACTTGTTGACCTCTACCAATTTTAATCATGGGCATCTACCTACCAAGTGTGACATTGATTCAACTTGTGGTTGATGAGATATGGTGTTTACAAGCTGTTTTGACTATTTCCCATTAAGCCCCAACAACTCATGAATATTAATGAGGTCTTAAGTTGTTGTTGTTGGAAGAGCGTATACTTACTATATTGTTACAACACCATACCTAGTATGAACTGAATCGGACACACTGTTGAAGAGATATTGACAATTTGAGAATTCTACATTAGGCCCAGCCCATTCATTAATATTCATGAGATGGAAACCACAAACAATATAGGTCACATCTACATCATGGGCATCTACTGTACCTACCTAGTATGACATTGATTCAAGTTGTTATTGTTGAGATATTGTGTAAAAAAGCTGTTTTTGACAACTTCCTGCTAAGCACCACCCACTAATGAATATTAACGAGGAAAAAGTTGTTGAAAAGAACATGTACCTATCATGTAGTTACATCACCATACCATGTATGAACTAAATTGGATATAAGGTTGAGGGTTATTGACATTTTTAAAGAATGTTATGTTAAGCCCTGCCCACTCATCAATATTCCTCAGAAGGTAACCACAAACAATAGAGCACATTTACTCATCATGAGGTACCTACCTACAAAGTTGATTCAACTTGTGGTTGTTTAGATATTGTGTGTACAAGCTAGCCGTCACATACACACACATGCATACATACACACACACACACATCAGCACCATTGCAAAGGTTACTGAACCTAATTTGGCAACTGTTGCATCTTACAAAACTTTCCCTAATTTAATATATCAGCTCTTTATACAAATGTTGTTTGGATAGTGTGTGTAAAGTTAAACTTGTAATCCAGAGACAGCTGTGTATACCTATTCAGCAGTACTGAACTTTGCAAATCACTGTTAGAAAATCTGCAGACAGATCTATACAGGTTAAATCAAATGATAAAGTATCACAAGAAATTACCCGTCCTGTGAAAACTCCAACCTCCATGTTACCCTGTTACCGTGACGCACTGTTACCAATTAGTGGTTTTGTAAGCTTAGATAGTTTGTTTCAATTGTATTTCTTTTAAAGTGCACTCATCTCAGCTTGATTAAATTTACAGCAAGCTGGTATATGGCTGAAAGGAAACGATATGTGGAGGTGAATTGTCTTCTGTGTCTGATTGCAATTCTTCCAGAACAATTTTTTACTTGGCAACTGACTGGAAAGTAGGTTAGCCAAAGCTTTTCTACAAGCAAGGTGATTTAGCATCCATGGCATTCTATGTGACCTTCCTTCCAACAACATTTCCCACTGCTTTCATTATGAAGATGTCCAGGAAGTTGAGAAGTTGAGTTGTTGTTGGTTACATGGGGAAACATTTTCTTCATGAACAATGGCAGTGATCATTTCAAACTATATGCAGCTGCACTGAAAAAGTTTACAGATGGACCTGTTAGAGTGCTCAAAATACTGAAAAAGGTTCATATGTAATGTAAAATGATAGAAAAGACACCATGGCCAATGCATTCTAGTGCCAGACATAGGCCAAATAAGTTCTGTATCCAAGAAGAACATATAGGCCTAGACATGTATGGACTCCTGTTAAACATAATTGCAACAAGTATGAGAGACAAGCAAACACTTACCAACTGTGGAAAGCAAATCAAATTCTTGCAATTTGTACTTTCTCTCTCCTTGTGGCTGTGGTGGAGGTAACTCCTTCATTTTTGAAGAATTGTTCCTCGTCTTTGAGCCTTTCTTGATGCGACTTGAGGCCATATTCCCACTCAGAGGCTAGATGAAAACTTTGTCTAGAGATAATTCAAGACTGACAATAAACTGCATTTATTTCAATGAATACCAAGTTTAGAAATTGATTAATATTTTAGCTAAAAGTGCAAGGTAATTATTAATTGTCCAATTAACTCTAATTTCAGTAATTGTAACTGTAAAGCCCAGCATGTCTGACTGTGACAATTTGGCCAAACATGAGAAATTATTTCAGTACCTGACATGTTTCAATGTTAATATTGTCAAATCTTCACTTGCGCTAATAGGGCTTATAATCACCAACACAAAAGTCAGTTTACGGCACTTCGACTGCAGTTTAAAGTTTGTACACTAATTTGCTATTGCCTTGGTTATGTCCAGTGTATACCAACAACAGGTTACAAATCTTGGCTAGGCTCCCAGAATCGTTTCCCAGGAGTCAGACAATGCGGCTTGCTGATAAGCCCTAGCCTAGTAACCGAGAAAGGAATGGTTCCCATTTCAAATAAGATTCCAGTCATAATCTGTCTTTCGCTTCAGAAGAAGTCTGTAATCCTCTTTTTATAACAATGTTGAATCGCTTCATCGGAAAACGTTACCGGCAAGAAAGTGGTTTCACAATCGATGAGAATAGATGTGTAACATTTATACGTCTTGCGCTAGCTGATGCAGAACAAACTGAAAGTGACCGGTACTTTTAGACTGACCTGCACAGCTAGTGAACTTATTCTCATAAGGCAGCAAAACTTTATCCGTATTTGAATAGACTTCCACGTTCAGTATACCTGCAATACAGACCGCGGTAAATCAGGCAGAGCTGAAGGATTTATTACAGGAACGGCTAATATCCAGCTACTGGTCCCCAAACTAGTTAATTCCAACAGTTCGTACAACTTTCAAGAGGTTTACGTGTGCTCGAAGGAGGATGGTGCAACATACCGCTCCACAGTTATATCAAGTTTACTGTACACCGAACGTTCCACTCACGACACTCGCACCGTGAACGAGAACAGCAGATACTCAAGTTCGTCTCAGGAATTGGCTGTTCCGTTTACTATGTGTACTCCCCAACATATTAGCGCCACTAATTTCTAGGCTGTGAATAGACTTGGGGTTTCTAAACGTTCCCGGGGTGCAGAATATGGAGATTGGAGATATCTGCGTAAACCAACCCACACGTACATGTATGTAATTTTTGATGTCGTTTATAGGTACAAGGTCGTATCCACTGAGAACTTGGGGAAACGACTTAACTATAGACTCCTGTTAAGTAGAGACCCTATACTCTACTGTTAAGGGGCCCAATGCTTTACAAGGCGGTATGACCAATTAAAAAAAAATGGACTCTTTTCCTTGGGGAGGGGGAGGGGTGAGCGGAGGGGAGGGGGTGGTTGACAGATATTTTGAAAGTAATAAAAATGAAAGAAGAATTTTCTTACATGTCTGTTGGTAATAAATTATATTTATATCTCATGGTGTGTTTCGCTTTGTTAGAAGGGGTGGGGGGGGGGGGTTACATTTACATATTCTTTCTTTCTAAGTATTCCTATTTGCCATGTGAAATCTACCATTGTTCGGTGTCAAAGAAAAAGGACTATTTTTTAAAAATGAATGCGGTCTGTGGTGGCCATACTTTCGTACACGGACGAAGCGATATCAAATAATATTTCAATAGCTTTAAGGCTGGAAAACGTACAGAGAGAAGATATTTTATGTGAATTAACTATTATTGCACAATCGACCGTGTGCTATATAAGGTACTACCGATCATGTGCCTGGTTACCAGACTATAGCCCATTTCATATGTGAAGGGGCCAGGGGCCATCATTAACCATTGGCCTAGTTGTTTCCTATAGCTGTATAGGCTCACGAAGGGTGCCAAAATGCGACGTGGGATGGCATTGTTTTCAATATCCTATCAAATAGACAAATAACATGCTTCAATTTGTTGCTTAATGATTGCATTTTGTTGGAATATCGAAACCAATCATGGGGCAATTCTAGACCACGTTATGCCTTTGGATAATTGCGCAGGCATCTACTGACCTCGACGAGTGCAAAGATTAGGTTGAGTAGCCAAAACTTTAAGCTCTCCCAGGAAAAACGATAATAAGAAATCATGATAAGAGAGAATTGAATGTGTTGTAAATGGTCGGCTATAAAGTGAGGGCGTCGCTCGAACAAACCTAAATCCAGGCTTAGTTTATGATAATCATTTGTGCAAGTTATAATTGTACTCATACAAGATAGTGCCAGGACAAGAAACCTTGTGCTGATACACTCTGCTTCTGCAGCCTCAGTCGACCCTTAATATAATTACATCAGGTTCAGTGACGTAACAAGAAGGAACTGGGCTCCGGTGAAGCAATAGATATGGGGTCCAGAGTAGAGTCCGCATTTGGCACCTCTAGATGCCCGGATATGACACTGAGGCATCCTCAGACCGTTAAGTGTACAAGTGACCCGTTTCGTCGAGTGACTACAAGTTTAACACCAGAACTAGCCGATTCGCATGCCCTCGGCCGGCTCCAGCGGTTGGGTGTTACTTTTATGGGGAAGGGGATGGGGTGGTCGTTCTTGTTACCGCTTCCCCGTTGGACCCGTGCCCTGGGAGACCACACCACCCACACCGGCCTCTTTTAGCCGATGATAAGGTTACCACCATATTAAACTGTAATTACACGGATCAAGTGGCTGCACTTCTTGACATAACACCGACATGATCACATGGTTAATCTCGGTGTTACTAGGGAACTGGGTTGAGGGTGGATCAAGTTTGTTTGGTTTTCGTATGCAGGCTCTGTCTCACAAGGGTGATCTTCTTCAAATACCACAAAATTTATATGAAGGCTATTGTACATTTAAGACGAAATAACGTATATAGATCCACTCAGAGTCAATCCCAGTGAAAGCTTGTTCCATCATTTCATCTGCTTCCGCTCTGAGTCAAGCTTATAGCAATAACGACTAGTTCTATAATCACAAGTACCCGCTCGTTCAATCCTGTTCAAAATAAATAAAAAACTGTATGGTTTTGCTTGCATTCTTTTCAGTATAGTGTTTGTCCATTCATCATGCAGCATGCAGAAGTAGCTTAACACATAGTGTTGTGTTGATATAATGGTCTTAAGAATTCACTAAGTAGATGGGAATTTGCCTATAGCATATCAAAATCAATAAGAAGCTTCTGGAAATCGATATCTTCTGTCAAAGTGATCAATTGGGACGGACGGCAACACAATGGCTGTCTTTGGATAAAATGAAATGAATATATCAACGTTAGTTGACTCGATCGTCTGCAAACATAATAAGCTATGCGAGCCTCAATGTGAAGCAAATAGGGTAATCTTTATGACCTTCTGGTGAAGGGTCCATTGTATGGCTTTTCCATTCACATCAGCGTTAGCTTATAACCTTAATGTGTGGAATTCCATACAAGATTATACATCACATGTTAAACGTGTACTTGTGAGCATGACTTGCGGTACATTTAAATTTCAGTGTAGGCATAGAAATTAGGGGACCATGGATGAAGTTCATGTGTTAATGGCGGTTTGGATCGTTCAGACTGCTGCTTTGCATCAGCGAAGAGATTCACGGGCTCTGATATTTTTCCATCCGTCCGTCCGTCCGTCCGTCCGTCCGTCCGTCCGTCCGTCCGTCCGTCCGTCCGTCCGTCCGTCCGTCCGTCCGTCCGTCCGTCCGTCCGTCCGTC